>JADGJH010000304.1:0-21628 GCA_027596945.1 Physocladia obscura
TACTAATCCAGGGAATCTGTCTCTAAGTGGCAATACATGAAAAGCATGTGTCACTCTTCTGGATTCTAAATCATATATTACATAAATGGAATTTTCTTTCATACCAAGGAAGATGCCTGGCACACCTCTATGTGACCAAGTATTTTCTCTTTTACCAGAATCTTGATAAATTATCACCTGACATCCCCATAGTAATTCTTTATTTAATTCCTGTGGTTTTCCTTCCCACAAATAGTCCGGAGAATACTTTCCGGTATTTGGGAAACCAGCCTGTTTATGTATATATTTTCTTACTCTAATAAAATATTGATTTCCATTTGATTTATTTAATTCTAATTTTAGTTTTACAATTGTTGGAAATTGTAATTTTTCTATAATAAAGTATTTGGGTGTAAACAATAATTTATACCTTTTTCTGTATTAATTTCTTCTGGATTTTTAATATCCATTTCTTCTACCCCTTTGAAAATTTTAACATTAGTTTTGTCTGTAATTTCCATTAGGGTTTTTCTTTAGTCTTGTGACCTGGGGTAAAATTTTGTATTCACCTCTGTGATCACAGCTTGCAATTTGTGTGAAACTGCCATAAGGTGTAGTTCCATAGAACATTGCTTTACCTGTGGTCTGAACAATATCCACCATGATCATCTAACATAGTTCCAATTGGAAATAAATTTCAGCTAATGTTTTGATCATTCTTGTATTGTTTAGTCTAAATTTCATACCATTAATTTCTTGAATAATATCTGCATATTCATTGACTTTTACTGAATTATTTGAAATTCCAATGACAGATTTATTCTTAATTGACTGTTTTCTTATAATTTTAGCGCCGGATGGCAATGGATATTGAAATCCATGTGCCTGTGCCCCAGTATCTGCTGTGATTTGATTTTCTTCGAAAATTTTTGTAATTTTCAGTTTTGGAATTTGTTCATCTTTTCCAAGGATATTTAATCTTTCTTGGATATTAAAACCCATTTTTCTGATTTTTCTTGGAAAATTTGCTTCATTACCTGTTTCCTTTTCTTCAATTTCTTCTGGGTCAGCCCTGAGTCACTTAGACAAAAATCTTTGACAAGAATTTATTGACACGATCAGATTCCAAATAATAATAGATAAATTGGAATTGAAAGTTTTAAACACAGATTTTTCCACAACAATGAGGGATTATCTGGAAATTGCCCTTGAATTATCAGGCAGAGATTTCAAAATTTCTGAATTATTATTGAAATTACAATCTTTTTGGGATGCTGCTTTATTGGTAAATCCAACAGCAAAATCAGGAGATAGAGAACTTCAAGAAGCCGTTTCTAAATTAAGGGGCACAATTAACCATTACACAATTGGTGTCCATGGACATTATTATTTATCTCTTAATAATTGGCTGGTTTCTGATGAATGCCATAAATTAACTTCGCAAGAAATATCAAATTGTCTTAGGGTTGCAGAAGTTGCATACAGATCAGCAACCAGAAATGATAAGACACAAGACAAAGAAACCAAAAAGAAAAGAATAAATAGTGTTAGCATTGAAGAAAAGAATAATAATAATGCCTCTACTACTAATAAGAAACAAGATAATTCTGGTACCAAAAGAAAATTTTTCTGTCATTACCATGAAAAAGATGAATGGCGCAACCCTAATGAACCCTGTTATTGGACAACAGTTTGCAGCCATTATAATAAATCACAAACTAGAAAAGAACATCAAGAAGAATGTCCAGATGGAGGAAATTGTAAAACAAAGCATAAATTTACTTTTTCTTCAAAGGAAATTGAACACAATTCAAAGAAATTAAAAAAATCTGACAATCAAGACACAATTAAAAAGAAAATTGTGGCACTTCAACAAAATCTTGCAGAAATTGAAAGAAAAGCAAGAAAATTAAAGAAAAGAAAATTGGAAAATGTAAATCCAAAATTGAGATGGATATTACTGCTTTTGCTTTACTCGTCAATGTAAATTCTAATTTCTTATTTGAATCAATAATTGATTTCTGCCTATCTTCAAAAGCAATTAATTCTTGTTTGTTTCTTTGTTCTAATATTGATTTTTTGCCTTTGGCAGCTAAAATAAAATTGTGAATAAATTGTGGATCTTCAATTCTGGCAAGCCGTTGAACACCCTCTTCTTCAATAAGGTTTGTCTTGATCTGTCCTGTGTGTTTTAGAACATAATGATAAATTTCCTCACGTTCTGCCCAGGATTTTCTTTGTAATAATTCAATAAGCATCCTTTGCAATTGTTCTAGCTTATTGCTGTGATCACTAATTATTTTATCCTTTGTAGGGACTACTTTCTCTAGTAATTCCAGTTTCTTATTATTTGGATTACTTTCATAATAATTATGAATATTTCCAAATCCAGAAACTTTTTCAGTAAATTTGTCCTTGAATGCTTTCCAAACAAATTGGTCAAACAAAAAAGGTAGGATCCTTAGTTTGGTCTCAGCCATTGCTTTCTTTTTCTGTCTTTATTTTCTAGATTTTAAATGGCTTTCTTTATTTGGTTCCTCCTATTGTTCCAACAGAACAATAGGAGGAAGAAAGTTGGTGGCATCAATTTTTCCATTTTTCCATGCAAATTTTCAATGTTAGAGCTCGTAGAAAAGCTTGCCTCTCAATCTATCACTTGTGGGACATACAACATATTGTTGTAAGTGCATGCAATTAATACAAAGCCATTTCTAAGCTTCCAGCATCTCCTAACATCAATTGTGAATGACTAATAAAATTATTTATACATTTAGAGCCAATTGTGGCATATTGCATTGAGTACCACAACAACAGCGTAAACTGCTGTACAATAGTGCTTTTAGCCAAAACCACAACTTTTTCATCTCTTTATCATTAAAATGTTTTTTATCCACACAAGTTGGAGGTATAACAAGTCAAGAAAGAGTCTATTTGCTTATATGTTATGTGCCTCAATGATAGGAAAAGTTTTTAATAAGAAGCTGAAAAACCATGTAGAAATATTATGTACAACATTTAAACTGTATTTATATTCCATTTTCAAAATCTCTTGATGGATAATCTCCAATTTGAAGCTCAGAGATTCTCCAGAATTTTGACCCTGTCTTCTTTCGCAGGTAGTTGCTTTATACACTTTTCGAAATTTATTCTAAAGGGTTGTTGTTTCCCACAGCGACGGATTAAGAAACTCCGTTTTAGCTGTGCGTTCGTTCAGTACAAATAAATACCTACAAATAGCTGTGTTAACTACCATAGCGAAGAAAAGTTATCTTTTCTATCAGAGATTGGCTTGGAATTTATTGATCTCAACCTCCTCTGTGACAACTTCAACTTCCGTGCATTCATCTTTGGCAACGCCGTTTACCCACATTAGAACAGCAAACGTCACACTAACTTTACCCAAAACAACCATTGGAGAATGCCAAACTCCAGCACCGTAAGTCACTCCCTGGTTTCCCTTCGCCAAAAAAGCTCTCGCTCGCGACATGTCAGGCTTTTCATCCTCGCCGGCGGTGTTTAACGGCAACGACGGAGCGACGATAACTATATACGCAGTATCAGAATTCGAGGCGGACAGGCCCATGGGAATAAATGATTGGGTGGTGTACGGATGGCGTTCCATGATGGATAGCTCAAATCGCTGCTTTCCATTCTTCCGCACGAGTTTGCGCGGCACACACACGAACAAACTCATGACGGGCATGACGGGCATGCCGCTGTTTGCCGTGGGATAATGCGATGCGAGGATTGAGATTGGGCTGTATTTCGTTGCTGTGGCTTGATTCGCCGAGTAAACTGCCACCGACGACGCGTCTTTTGCCGGCTCGGGTATCTGAATCACGCTTCCAAACGCCGCGAAAGACGCTCCAGTCAATGGTCGCAATTCCATCATGGTTGTATAATAATTCCAAAAAGATAAGCCGATCTTATCTCCTCGATTTTGCTTGGAAGAAATGACAGAAATCAAAGACAATCCCTTCACTAATCTCGTTGATTTGGCTGCCAACGGTAGGGTTTCATCTTTCCATTGTTGTAGAACTCTGGATTGTTTGATCAAGTATGAGAATCCAATTCATGAATTGCTTGTCTCTTTCGCAGGAAATATCCTATTTGCAACCGATGATTTCTTTCAAGTCGCCGAACATTTAATTTTGAAAGAAGAACCAGTATGGGATGAAAAGAAGTTTACTCTTTACGGTATATTTTTTTCTTGTTGCTTTCAATTATTATTAATTCACATTTTAAATTAAATTCAGGAAAATGGATGGACGGTTTGCAGTATATTTCTTTTTTCAAACCTTTTATGTAACTCGCGTATTCTACGCGCTACTGACAGGCTGGGAAACTCGCAGAAAGCGAGTGGAAGGTCACGACTGGAGCATCATCAAACTTGGATTATCGGGAACAATCTCTGGCTTTCATATCGATACTGCTTTCTTCACTGGAAATCAAACCCTCAGAATTTCGATTCAAGCAGCTTGTTTCGACCAAGGTTGCTTTATTGATTTCTATTTTATTTTTTATTTTTTGTTGAATTCATTCTCTTTTTCTCCGACAGATCTTCCATTAATTCGTCGTTCGGAACTTGGAACCTGCGCGACTGCACAAGAACAGGCTGCTGCTGATCTTGTAAAATCAGATGTGTGGGAAGAGGTTTTGCCTATCTTTCCACTTCGCCCTGGTTATCCTGGCGAAAGACATCATTACTTTCGAATCAACTCATCGAAACGCTGGACTCATCTTCGGTATTAATTTTTTTCAATTTTTTTTATCGAATCTTTTTTCTTACTTATTTATTTTATTAATGTATAGAGTCAATTACTTTCCTGATGGTGGTGTTGCTCGTTTGAGAGTTTATGGAACCGTTGTCAAAAATTTTTCCGACGCTTCGTTCTCAGGAGTAGTTGATTTGCTGGCTGTTGAAAACGGGTATAGATTTTTTTCTTCTTCCATATTCTGCGTACTGATGCTAATGACAGAGCAGTCCCTGTTGCTGTCAGCAACTCTCACTATGGAACACCATTTCATATCATTTCGAATACCGAATCTGCTGGAATGTACGATGGCTGGGAAACGGCAAGAAATCCAAAACGCCCTCCTATTTTTGTTAAAGGAGCTGATGGCCATTTAATTATTCCGGGTGCTGAATGGGCGATTTTTCGAGTATGTTTTCCTTGTGGAGGAATTCCAGATAAAATTATCGTCGACACTGCTCATTTTCGCGGAAATTATCCCGAAAGTATTTTAATCGAAGTAAATTACTTTTTTGTTATTTTTGTTTTACATCAGTTAATCAGAATATTTATGATGCGGCTATATAGGGCTGCAATATCAAAGGTCTCGAATTGCCACACTGGATTCCTTTGGTTCCGCGCATTTGCTGCGAAGGCAATAAAAAGCATGAATTTACAATCTCGTATCAACAGCCAATTACCCACGTTAAATTAACAGTCTTTCCAGACGGAGGTATTGCGCGGTTTCGTGTATGGGGTAAAAAGGTTTCGAATAATCTTCCAAACCAGCCATCGAAACTCCATTTTCCAAAGGCCGAGTTTGTCAAAGCGCTCAGTCTTTTGTTTGAAACTGCAAAACCACTTGTTGAATACTTGTTTTCGACACAGCCTTTTACGGACATTTGGCATTTAATTTCAACTGCAGAAGATGCTTTGGCTGGACGTTTGGCGGCTACATTGACAGAAACAGAGCTGGTTGAAATTATGAATGCGCACCCGCGTATTGGGGCACCGAAGCAGGAATTAAGCGTTGCTTCACTGAAGGAGCAGAGCCACGGGGGCATTTCTGTTGATCCTGAAACACTGAAAGCACTATTACAGATAAATGAAGAGTATGAAGCTAAATTTGGGTTCAGGCTTGTGGAGTTTGTGAATGGGCGCACCAGAAAAGAGCTTATTCCTGTCTTGCAGAAAAGATTAGACGAGGGTGTCAGAGAAAGTGAACTTAAGTATGGACTGCAAGCAATCGTTGATATTGCTCGTGATCGACTCGGAAAGTATTAAATGCTTTTTATACAGTTGGAAAAATAAAAAATAATACAAAAAAAAAATTAAATATATATTGCCAACTTCGTCGTTCAGTCAATGCTGGTTTCCGCCACCACCACAATTATAAAAGCCATTTTCGCCTTCTCCAAAAAAGGGTTGTCCGTTTAAAAGAGCTAGATCTCCCCATGGATGGAACTTCAGGAAACTACCTTTCCGTTGTTCAACAGGCCATGGTATGCATGCACTTTTGCATGTATAGCAAGACCCAGCAAGTGTTATTGTCCCTGAAATTTCGCCATATTTCTGCGGGGATCCAATAGGATATTTTTCTGATAAAAATCGATCTGGCATTGGCGGCGCTGTAGGATCATGAACTGTACAACTGCTGCTGTTGTTATTCAACATGCTAGAAATTTTTTTTAAGCCACCACCAATTTTTGTTGCCGCAGCCTGGACATAGCTGGGATTTACAAATTCAGGTTTTACGCGAGTTAATTCTTCGAATTGGGTGCTGTATTTCTCCTGGAATGTTGCCTTCCAAAGGTTTGCAGTTGTTTCAAACGATTCTGACAAAATTTCAGCCGCTACATTGTCGTCATGGTTAATAACTCGTCCAATTTCCCGGAGTCCAAAGTTTTTGTAATTTTCAGGAAACAACTGATGAGTATGCCAAATAAGATCAACGTCTAGAAAACTGTCAGATCAATACAAAACAAACAAAAACCGAAAGTAAACGAACGTACCCAATGTTGGGACTAAAAAATTCGTTGGCTTTACTTTCATAAGATCAATAAAACGCCTGTAACGAAAAATAGCTTTTGCTAGTGCATTCCGTTCTCCCCAATCGACAGCGCCACTCACAATTTTTCGGCTAAACTTCCGCTGCCGAATGGCCGCACCAATCAAATCCAAACTGAGTGAAGTTGGAATTCCGCGATATGCTTGAATAATTTGAGGCAGTGTTGTGACGCGAACAGATGCATTCCATAGCCGTCCATTACGGCGCAATATTTCCAAATGATCTTGTAACGCCGAGAAAATGTCATCCCATCGGCACGATTGCGGTGTCTCAGCCATCGACGAAAACAAACCAACAATAGTATCAGCTCGGTGAAAAATTATGGTTAAATCGTGATGCGCCTTTTCAACATTAATATTTCCAGTTTTTTCGTCCAAAACTGACCCGCTTTTTTTTTTTTTCGTTTTAAGAAAAACAAAGAGCAAAAAACACTCACATCATAACCTGCTTTCCAAAAACAAAAAGTTCAAAATCCTCAAGAAACCGCTTTGCAGAAGCTTGATATCGAAATATTTGTTCTCCGCACCCCGTACAAGTGTATGCACCGTCTTTCATTCTGAATAAAACATAAACATCGATATTCACAACTGTTTCAGATTTGCACCATGCACACTCGATCCGAGCTGGCGCCTTACAATTCAATGGTAAAGTGTAGGGCTCTTCTGGGTCAACTTCAGCCCAAAACTCTTGCGATCTATCTGTCGGGCTATATTCGTTGCCTGGTATTTGGTGCATTCGATGCAACGGCATATGATACGGACTTGATGAATCAAAAATAAAGTGGCAATCTTCAAGATAGCGCAATGGATTCAGCATATGAGCTTGCCACATTAAGGCAACATCTAACGGTGGCAAAGGAATATTTGCCGGATCCGGGCGCTTTTCTCCCAAAAAACGAAGCCACTTGATATATCGTAGCTCTGCGTGGCACAAAAACTGCCAATCTGAAATCTGATCCCTAAAATTGTCCAATAACGCGAATCGATGCAATAAGCTCAAATGCGCAGATGCGCTAAATACTGTTACAACAGTATCTATGATTAGTGGTTCATTTTCGGTACTGCCCTGTCCAGCATTATAACTGCCGCTTGCCCCACTCCCAAAGCCAAGTGAGAAAAAAGACGGTATCAATGATTTTGTTCCTGCTGATGCTGGCACTGTAGACAACGAACTTTTTCGTGCATTATCAGAGGAAATTCTCTGCGACTCATTGTACTGTGGTAAAACATCTGTTTCCGACTGCCGCGGAATTATCGGTAAAGAGTGCGAAGAAGATACAGAATATGTTGGTGGTGAAGCATTCACATCTGATAGAAGTGGCGCGGGTTGATGTGGCGGCGATGGTGTGGATGTAGTTATTCTAATATTTTGGGCAGCTTCTGAAATTGTTTCTACTGCCGCAGCAAGAGAGTTGGATTGCATCTCTAGAGCTTCAGCTGTCGGCGGTGTTGAAATTACGGTCGGAGAAAACGCAGATGGTGTGAACCCAAACACAAAGCGAGTTTCCACCAAATACGACATTTGTACAAACCCTTCAATCAAGCTAGATTCATGGTATGCCAAGGCATGGCCATCTGCATAAAACTCCGTAACACGCAAAATGTCGCCAGTGTCAAATGCTAAAAAACCATCATCAAAAACAGGCCGATACGCGTAAAGAGCAAGATAATCGCCGGCGACGGCAGCACTGATGGGCAAAGGTATCCTTCCGTTGACGAAATCCTGGTCCTTTTCAATCTGTGGTACAAATGTCATATTTTTAATATCCCCTGAATCAATCACGTTCACGGGAACATCGAAAAAAGAAATTGGCGACGAGCCAGTTTCTGCAGTCGGCCAGATTTCATAACGCGCAATATAACTATACGAAAATATATTTGTTTCGAGAGATGCCGCTGCAGTTGTCGGAATCGGGAGGCTTACAAGCCGTGTGATTTCCAGAGAAGTGTCCTCATCGTCGCCAGTGGTGCTTGGTGAAGTCTGTGAAACCAAGGATTCAGAAGTCTTGGACAAAATTTCGATAAATTCAGGAAAATTGAGAGATGATTGCCGCAAATTAAAACCTAATCTTGCGCGTAGCGTAACAACAATCTTAGATAAAATATTGCGCGCCGACGCAGGAACATACAAAACAATTTCGCCAAAGAATGAGGATCCTGGCAGCGCAGAGGTTCTTGCCAGCGTGATCATGTAGTTAATCGAGTTTGGGTCGCCGTTTGTGAAACACGTTGGCGCCTGTGTTGCCAAGATGGACGCCCGCTGTGAAGCTTTTGAAACGACTTTCAGCGGAGACATGGCGTTAAGTTTAATCCGTTGCCCATGAACAGAAATATGGCATGTTGCCTTGATTGAATAGCTGACGATAACACGAGATGACACGAATGAAGGGGGCAACGGCGACGTGTGTTTGTTATTGCTGTTGTTCGTTGTGTTTTCCGACAAAACGCATGAAAACGGAATACGAAGCCGAGCGCGCGCAGAAAATACAACCGGTGAGTCGTGAGCAATAACTCCAAAGTCAATTAGCGCCGTTTTTGTTCTTGCTTCGTCCGCAGAGTTCGAATAAGAGCACGCGCCACCCACAGACAACTTCAGCCTCACCTGCGCCGGAGCATCCAAACCACCGCCATCTATTTCCACCCACCCTTCGACCAGAATTGTCCCATGGCTTTCCACCTCAAAACAGGCATCCTTTCCTTCCTTCGGCACAAGCCAAAGTTCGAACATTCAATTTTTCAATTTCAATTCTCAATATTTATTTGAAGTACTCAATGTTTCTTGTTTCAGAAGCATGATGTGTCACTCCAAAGTTTGGTGATGCAGCTGCTGCAAATCTGAAATCAAATTCTCAACCGGCGTGATGATGAGATCCTGAAGAGCTGGAACCTGAACTAGCACCACCGACACCACTGCTGTGATGATGATGAGATACTGAAGAGCTGCCTGAAATAGCACCACCAACACCGCTACCATGACTCGATGTGGCACTATGATGATGGTGATGCCGTTGAGAGTTATCCGAATACCCCCCAGAATTGCCAGTAGAAGCCCTGTAATAACTTAAAGGCACTGCAGTGACTTGAGCTTGTCGATTGTCTGTTACTGGAGGTGGACGAGAGAGTGATGATTTTGGAATTGAACCGCAACTGTAAAAGCCATCGTTTGTGTTTCCACACTCGCCAAAGTACTTTGGCCCGTTTTTGATCACATCATTTGCCCATGGAAAATATTTTGATCCATCTGCGGTGTATTATTTTATATAACGAACGAAAGTTAGCAGGTGGTTAAAATCCAGATCTTCCTCACTTAAAGACCACGCAATACAAGAGATAACAACCGAATGGTCACTAGATCGTGTCGGAGGTGGAATAGGATCATGAACAACACATCCTCCACCACCATTCGTAAATTTGAGTGTCTTTACTGCCGCTCGTGCCTTCTGCGTATAACTTGGATACACAAATGCAGTCGGTTGTTTGAATATTTTTGACTCTTCAGCTTGTGCACTGTATCGTTCTCTGAAATGATGCTTCCACAATTTGGCAGTTTCATCAAAAGAGGACGTTAAAATTCCAGCTTCGACCGTATCATCATGATTGATAATTCGATGCATTTCCCGTATCCCATACAATCGGTAATTTTCAGGGTATAATTGATGGGTGTGCCAGCAAAGATCCACATCTTGAACAATAACTTTTGAATCAACAGAACAAAAAAAAATAAATATGGAGTGTAACAAACCCAAAGTTGGAACAAGAAACTTGTGTGGTTCTTTTTTAATCAGTTCCAAAAAATTCTTGTACCGCCAAACAGCTCTCGCAAACGCATCCCGATCGCTCCAATCAACAACCCCGCCAACTATCTTACTCGTAAATCCTTGTTGCCGAACCACTGCCGCGATAATATTCAAACTTAAAGCAAATGGAATATTCTTGTAAGCTCGAAAAATCATTGGTACTGTTGTTTTGCGCACATGCCCGCGGAGTGATTCGGCAATCCGTAACGCATTCATGTGCAGTGCAAATCGTGTTTCGATCTCGTGCCAGTTGCATTTTTCGAAATCGCCGACAATCGAATCAAATCGTTGCATAAAAGTGTTTGCGGGGAACAGAACCGATAAATCGTTAGCTGCTTTTTGGATGTTGATATCCCCTGTCTTTTCGTCCAATATTGAACCACTTTTTGTTTTGTTTTTGGGTTTGCATCTTTTATATTGAATAATTGAATAATTTTATATTTGTCTTCTTTTTCTTACCACAACATTCCGTCAGCATTCAAAAACTTTCCAATATCGTTCATGAACCGTTTTGCGCTTAAATTTTCAGTATTCATCAGAGCAAAACATCCTGCACACGGAATGGAAGCATCTTTCAATCTAAACTTTACAAACAAATCAGCTTCCACAGCCGTGGAACTTGTGCACCAGGGACAATATAGTTCAAATGGTGTTTCGCATCCCATTGCAAGAGTGTAAGGTTCTCCGGTGAAGCCTTCCCATATTTCTTGTGAACCGTCGAGTGGATTGAATCCTTCTCCATCGATTTGGTGCATTCTGTGAAGTGGCATATGGTACGGGGACGAAAAGCCAAATATGTTGTAACAATCTTCAAGATATCGAAGTGGGTTCAGCATATGGGCATGCCACATCCAAGCAACATCTGGTAAAATAAAAAACGGTAATTAGAGTAAAAAGTTACAATAAAAAAAACAACAGCGTTGACAATACCTATGGGTGGAAGGGGCAAATTCAATGGGTCCGGACGAATATCTTTCAAAAATTCAAGCCATTTTAGATACCGCTGTTCAGCATGGCACAAATATCTCAAATCAGCATCTCGATTATCATCTTCAAGAACCGAGAATCGATGTAAAAGACCCAGATGTGCATGCACACTCTGAATAGACACAACTTTATCAACAACTATAGCCTCAACAACAGGCGATACAATAACAAAATTGGATCGAGATTTTGGAATGAGTTGACTGAAAATTCCGCTTCGTCTTATTGAAGAGTTGGAAGATGAGGTGGTAGTGGATGGGTTATATCCTGGCGTTAAACTAGAATAGTCCGGCAATTGATCGGTGCCATGTGCTGCAACTGCGCTTGATGTTGCTGCTTCCTCTTGACTTGCGCTGAGTCTTCTTGATGCGACAACCATATCTTCGAACAACGAAGTAATTCCTGAAACCTCATCGTTTTGTGAAGATGTTATTGGCAAAACTATTGTTGGTAATTGGGAGACTGATATTGCTGGCGGTGCTCGTGCTGGCGCTGTTCTTATGCTGGAATTTTCTGGAATGTACATTTTTTCGATAAGATAATGCATTTGCACCAGACCCTCGGTGTTACTAGTCTTGTTCTCTGCAAATCCGTAGCCTTCCGGGAAAATGTGTCTAATAAAGGATGGAAGTAAAAAATGAATAAATTGATGTATCATTATGATTTTTCAGACTTTGATTGTTACGCATAATGTGACTTCACTCGTTTTCGCTGCATTCACTTGGTATTCATACTTTACATGAAGCAAATCTCCCTGCTCAAAAGAAATCCAGCAATAGTCGCGAGCGTTTCTTGAAAATTGATCGTTGTGGTCGGATGAAAAAGAATAAATAGCATAAAAGAGTTGGTCATCCGCAGGCTGCGACGGATATTGCTTGAGAATTATATCAGAAGGAATCGAGATATTTTCTATCGACAGTTGCGGAATGTAATTTTGATTGAGAAGAGAGATGCAGTCAATAACAACAACAGGAATTTCGAGAACAAGGAGTGGGAACTGGCCGTTTTCGGCCGAAATCTCGAGAAGCAAAAAGTGGTCGTTTGAAAATAAGGAAGTTTTCAAGCTCGGTGGAGTATTTGGGGGAATAGGAACAATCAAATGGCAGGAAATTTGGCCAGTAGGTGAGATGATTGCATTCGAGGTTGACTTTGGCAAGAGGTCGACGCCAGAGGAGGATATAATATTTTCGTTGATGGGGATTGGGCCACTATCGGCACGATCATGAAACACAGTTTTCGCGACAAGGGAGCATGTGACTTTGGAGAGGGAAACGGGGCCGGAGAGTGGAGCGTAGAGGTGAATTAAGAGAGCAAAAGACGCGGGGTTTTCGAAGGGGAAATGATGCTGTAAAGGGTTTTTAAAGGGAGAGGGTGGCGCGAGAACGCAGCGCCGCGCTAGAGTCACCAGGTAGTTAAAGGTGTCGCCGTTGTTGCTCGTTATGGTGAGCGGTGGCTGAGTTTGTGTTTGTGTCGCGAGTAGAAGCGCACGCAGGGCGGCATTGGCAACAACAGTAAGTCGCGTCGTCGCTGTGAGGTCCGTCGGCGTGTCAGTGTCGACCGCAAAGTGGCAATGCGCCTCGACGCGGTATGAGATGACCGCGCGCCCTCGCCTTGAACCACCACCACTTGAACTACTACCAAAGCCAACTAAACCACCTAAACCACTACCACCACTTAAATTCATCAAGTCATCCACTGGATCGGTCGCATCACTCGAACACGAATCAAACGATGGCGGAAGACTCGTTGCGCCAAGATCAACTCGGAAAATCAACGACGTTGCGCCACGCACCACCAGTGGACCCTGTGCGCGCGAGTCGTACACAACCTGCTCTGCATCTACCACCGCCACCCGCGCCACCTCCCCTCGTGCTTTTTCAGAAACTTTAGCCCCCCTTTCGCTTATTGCACATTCGCCCACCACGCGCACAGATACAACAAACATTCCCATTTCCAATCCGCCACCAAAAACACCATCTAGCTCAAATTCCACTGCTCCCGAAACAACAATATTTGATGCACTTCCATCAGCTGGATTACCAGTCTCGACCACAAGATCCTCAAGCGTATCGCTGGAGGCATGCCTTGTATCAAATGCATTTCCATTTATCGTTGCTGTTCTCGTCCTTGCTGATGTCGAGCCTTCCCCAATAATTCGGATCGATTTTATCATCCGTGTAAATTTCTCCAGAAAGATTTTCACCTGCTCAAAAAAGAAAATTTTTTTTCAAAATATATCATTTCTAAACTTTCAAATTACCAAAAACAAGAAAGGTAAAAAAAATTTAAAAAACAACTAAAGAAAGTCAATGAAAATGGGAAATGGAGCACGAAACTAAAAAATTTCTACTCAATGCTTCTTAAAAAAATCTGGCATTAACCGAACACATACACCTAATGGCAGTGAAATTGCTGCCAATCCCATGCACAACACCCAGTCTACGATTCCAAGACTCTTTGTCTTGAAAGCTACCCCACCAAACTCTACAATGATTATTTGTACAATCACTGATCCTCCAACAATCGCTATGAACATGTTGTTCTTGCCAATGTTTTTGAAAACATTGAGTTCTGGTGCAAAAGAAAACAGAAAAAATTAGCAAAATATGTGAGGTATATACGTGAAGTATTATTACCTTTTCCAATAACTCTGCAGTTCAATTCGTTAAATAATTGGCAGAAAACAAAAGTGTTAAACACAATAGTAGCCATCAAGGTATACGAGTCTGTATAGTTTTCCGTACTACCTGCAGCAAATACGTTCATGCTTTCACCAATCCACTCAACCTTCAAGCAATATAGAAGCAAACAAACAACAATTTGATATACGCTCTGGCAAATAATCATTTTCCACATATCATACGAAATTAAAGGATCTGATTTTCGCGATGGAGGTCGGTTTAGCAGCTCCGGTGTCGGAGGATCTGTTGCCAATGCAAGCGCTGCAAAAGTGTCCATTATCAGATTCACCCACAAAAGTTGAACAGCAGTCAACGCAGAAATTGGGTTCTTCTGTTCGGAAAATATCGCAGTCAGAAACGACGAGACGATCGTCAACACAACCGCAACGATATTCACAGTCAACTGGAACTGCAAGAATTTACGAACAGAGTCATACACACTGCGTCCCCAAATAATCGCTTTAGATAGGGACGCGAAATTGTCATCTAAAAGGATAATATCTGACGCGTCTTTGGCCATCTCAGTTCCGGCGATCCCCATACTGAATCCGACGTCGGCGCTTTTCAATGCTGGTGCATCATTGGTCCCGTCGCCCGTAACTGCCACTGTTTCTCCAAGCCGTTTCAAGTTGTTAACAAGGATTTGCTTATCCAGCGGCGACGACCGTGCCAGAACTCGCAACTTCGGAATTACAATATCCATCATATCCGGCGAGAGTTTTCGAAAAGTTGGCCCGTCCATAACTGCATACTGGTCGAGCTCGTCACCATCTTCGTTGCCGTCTGGTAGTATTCCTGCAATCTTGGCAATGCTGCGCGCGGTTGTCATGTTATCGCCAGTGACCATACGCACAACGACGCCTGCACGGAGACAGTCAGAAACCGCATCGGGAACTTCAGGACGAATTGGGTCTCGAATTCCAACAATTCCTGCAAGAATCAGATTAGAATCGTCGTCCGCCGCCAGTGACGGATCAAGCGACTCATTGGTTTGAATTTTGTCCGAGAATGAGTTGGATTTCACAGGTTTGAAAGCGAGGCATATAGTTCTCAAGGCACATGAGGCCATACTTTCAATTGAAGATTCAAATTCTGCACGAGCAACATCAGTCATTGGAACGACCTTGAGTTTAGAAGAGAGTATTCAGTTTTCTGCGAAAGAATCCAAAATTAAACAAAAATAAACCTTTCCGGTGGCGTCAATATAACGATTGCATAGCTTCACAATAAGCTCCCCAGCACCCTTACAGAATAACCATTGCTTGTGAATCGCAGAGTCCTGACCAAACAAGGCCTGTTCCAAATCTCCTCGGCGCTCTGTTTGAGGAATTTTGACGACAGTGCTCATCCTCTTTCGATCAGACGAAAATGGAATGACTTCAATAATATCAATCGCCTCTCTGTCACGCATATACACTTTGCCCAATTTTAATTTTGTGAATTCAAGCAAAGCAACCTCTGTTTTGGATCCTACAAATTCCGTCTCTGGTTTTTCGATTTTTATTGCATGCTTTGCATCTCTTCGTTTGCTGCCTTTTTCATTGGCTGCGGCAGCAGACGAATTCGTGTCTCCGCCAGCAGCCACTTCTTCCGCCGTCGAGTTAACGTTTATCGAACGAGCAATATGGTCAAGCACAACATCCGGAAATGATGCAAACACAGACTTTTTGAATGCAGCCACAGCAACATCGTCTCCATTTTGTCGCTGTGTGTCATCATTGCTGTTACTGACCTGGTGTCCAGGCATAATTACACTATTGGAGCTACGTTCAGTCATACGTCTGAACAAAGTGTCCTCTGTTCGGGTCTGTGTGCTGAGATTTTCCATCCCGAAATTTCGACAAGCAATAAACCCAACCACAACCTGCATCTTGTTTTGCGTCAACGTTCCAGTTTTATCACTGCATATCGTGGTTGCATTACCCATGGTTTCACATGCCTTCAAATTCCGCACAAGATTGTTATCCTTCAGCATTTTTAGTGTCGCATGAGCAAGCGAGATTGTAACAGCCAGTGGAAGACCTTCTGGAACAGCAACAACAACAAGAGTAACGGCGATAATAAAAAGGTTAATGATATTGTTGACGATCGATACGGCTGAGCTTGTGCCGTCGTGGTGAAAAACCACGTAGAGAATTAACAAAATCAAAAACATTCCCACGGCTGCGTAAGTTCCGAATTTGGCAATCAAGTCAGCGAGGCCACCGAGTTTTACCTGGAGTGGAGTTTCTTCCGGTTCGGCTTCGGTGATGGCAGCGAGCACTCGGCCGTTCATTGAATTCCGACCAGTTGCAACAACCACCATTTTACCAACTCCTGCAATGAGTTTCGTACCAGAAAAGAGGAACGGGTCTTCAAACGCATCTTTGGAAAGCGCGATTGATTCTCCTGTGAGCGAAGATTCGTCAACTGAAAGATTAAAGCCTTGAATAACAAGGCCGTCAGCAGGTATTACGTCCCCGGCATGTATGTTACAAATGTCTCCAACCAGAAGTTCGGATGTTTTGATTTGAATCGTCTGTCCAGTGCGAATTACTTGTTGTTTGGAGAGGGAATGCGAAAAATCGGATAATTGATGGAATTGGGATTGCTTGCGATAATCATTCACAGCAGAAATCATTACAATAGCAAAGACTAAAATTGTGGGGTTAAGTCAGAATTTAGCCAATTTTTCTTTTTTAAGTGACGAACCTGCAATAATAATTGCTAATCCATCAACAAATCCAAGGGGATCCCTATCTGTTGCAAATGCTGTTTTGTAAATTCCTATTGCAACATCAGCTCCAGCTGCAACCATCAAAATAATAAGTGTCTTGTCCTTCAACGCTTCGCGAGCAAAACCCCAAAGTGACATAAGCTTTGGCTCAGGAAGACGGTTATCGCCGAATTCATTCCGCCGCAATTGGAAATTATTATCCGCTAAAATTGATTCTTCTTGGTTATTGGAGGAGTACACAGATCCGCCTCTTTTCGCAAAATCAACAATAGCCGGTTTTTCAATTGTCAAATGGTTTTCGTCCTCAAATCCTTCCGGTTCTTGAACAATTGTGGAACCAACACCATCGCCGAAAACCGTTTCCGGTTTCTCATGTGCCTGGTTTGGCGAGAAAACATTGATTGAAAATAATCGAGCGGTTTTGGCTCTCTCCTTGTCAGCTTCACGCTCGCTTTCACGCTGCGATACGGCGTGCCAATCCTGTTTCTTCGCATCACGGGTTTCACTGATACCAGATGTAGCACTGGATCGCAAGCGACGGATAACATCGCGCACTCGCAGAGTAATTGGTCCCGAAGAGTCTGGCAGCGTCAGTGTCAAGGATCGGCTTTCAAGCATTTCATGAATCTGAGAAGTTGTGAGGCCAAACAAAGTGTGATCTGAGTTGGACAAATCTTCGGGAAGTGAATTGAGTTTGCGGGGAACAGTTGAGTGTGGAGAAATAAGGTGGGCATCCGAATTGATTGAGTAAAACGCAGTGTCAGCTTCAGATGGGGCAGCCGAGTTTCCAGAATTTGAACGGCGTTTCTGTTGTTATTGGATGGATAAATAAACAGATGGATAAAAAGATTGAATGGTACTCACGGATGTTGCTGCTGGCAATGGAACGCCCAAGGAAGCATTGCCATGGGAATGGGAGGGCAAAAGCGGCGACTGGGATAGCGGTGTCAGCGCAATGCTGTAGTCGGTTGGGTTGCCAACAATCACGTTAAATCCGCTGTTGGCATTATTGATGTTTGTATGATGCTCCGCGTGCAACCAGGATCCAAATGTTCCGTTTGAGCCCGGCGATTCCACCAGCGGCGAAAGCGAAACGGATGCAACTGATGAAGTCGTCTGTGTTTGCCCACCCTTGAATGCTGGTACTTCAAGCGTCAGTGCATTTGTTCCGCCGTTTGCGAATCCCTTCGTCCTGTCCTTGTCCTCATCCGCCGAGCTCATTCGATTTTTGTTTGTCTGATCTCTATTATTGCCTGTAATGTTTTTTGAATGACGTCCAAGTGGCGTCTCGAAAAAACCCTAATCAAAAACAATTTTTGATAGTGATCAAAAGCTGTTTTCACAAGCTACATCCGGCTTTTCGCTGTATTAACTCCTGCCGATACATTATACAGCTGAATATATGATCCGCAGTCATTACTATGGTAACTTGGTTCCGGCACCATTCTGTTTGTCTTGCAAATTCTCATCCTCCAATCAAAAATCAATTTTTGATAAATCACCGCAAAAACATACACTGTTAACGTAATTTTTCTCGAATTTTTGAAATACACATCACGAACATAAAGGTGGAAATTGGATCAAATATTTAACAGAATATCTGCAAAATCTTGAAAATTTGAACTTATTCCTGTCTAACTATTTACAAAAAAAAGTTTAAACATTTGAGTTCGTAAACCTATTTATTCTTCAAAGCCATCATGAGAAATCAAATCAAAAGTTTGAATCATTTTCTGACCCAAATTTCACCTGCTTCCAATTCCTTTTAACTTCATTGCTATTTTATATAAAATTTCATCTTCTAAATAGATTATTTTGGTGACCAGTATCATCAATTTCCATAATAGTCCTGAAAAAAGGCCATAAAGATTTAATGCAATAATATAAAAATACTGAAAGAAAATTATTTTACTAACTTTAGGAGTTTTTTTAATATTGAAAATCCTCTTGAAACATTATCAAAGTAGAAACTGTTTTTTTTCAATTTTTTCATATAGCTTGAACACTAACAATCACAAGTCTTGCACTGTTCAATGATAAATATCAGATCTAAATAAGAATGCATGCATTTTTTATTTATACTTACTACAATTGCAGTGTGTTCAAATGCAGCTTCTTCATCACTCCCAAATACAGTCATAGCATCTTCTTCTAATTTTGCAGTAGCATTTTGACAGACTGCAAACTTTAAAGTTTGCTGTAAGCGCCATAAATTTATTCACATTATTCCAAAAATAAGAAAATAAATGAAAAATAGGCCAAACATAAAAAGTACAAAAGGTTTTGTGGGATTGTTGAAAGTAGGAAGAGATGTTTGTGAGTATGACCAATGATGATGCTTCTTCTAACAGGTAACACCAAACAAAGAATAGAAAAGTCAATGATGTAATAAAAGAGTGGAAAATATGCTGAAAAATGGTGTAAAGTATTGGCCAGTACCTGGCTGTGGCATTTTGCAATTGTTTGCTGCTACCAGTTTGGTCGCTGTTTAGAGACATCATCAAATGGAAATTGAAAGCAAAGGATGTACATAAAAAAGAAGATTGAAAAATGTGACACAACTTCTGAATGAACAGCGACATCAACAGCTTCAGTGTGAATTTGTCAGATTTAGAAGAATAAATATATAATATACAAGCTGAATGCACATATTAGAAGTGCTGAATTGGATTAGAAAATTGTTTATTAAACCCTAAGACAGAAAATTTGCTTGAACGATTTTCTGTTAATGGATTTATTTTAATGAATGGAGAAGTTTAATGTTCCAACTTTGTGTTGAATCCACAGGCATAGGATTCGACAGCATTGCCCTCCAATAAAGCAAATTGATTAAAATTTTGAGTACAGTACGTACTTTCATTGGCTCTGTTATTTATTTTATTTTTTTAAATTGGAAACACATAAAATATTTATCAGTGTGGGCATGCTTGAATCTACCATTCATTGGTCATTATGTTATGGAGAATTCCATTTGTGTGCAATCAAATCATGAAATGTTGTTAGAGTGTCTCAGTCATATGTAATTGGTAGCTATTTATTCAGTTATATTTCACTTTCTATTTTATTGAATATGCTATTTATCAAAAGAGGTTGTCAATAAGGTCTGAAAAACATATTAGCTGTTGTTACTGCAAGAAATTTTGCTTGTGTCAGTTTGATGCAATTTGTGAGGTTAAGTTGGGAGTTCAATTTCTTCCATTTTCATTGCACAATTTCTTGTTCATGTCAAATAAACGACTTTCCTTTCAATTTAGCAGACTTGAGATAAAATAATTCTTTAAATCTCAAATCAAATATGATTCCATTATCTTTAACATGTCTTTGCTTTGTGTTTTTTTTTCAGGATTTGTATTTTCATTTTGAAGTTGTATTTATTTTTCCAACTACAATTTGGGATTCAATTATTTGTTGAAGCTGGGCTGAGAATTTTCCATTTCTTTGGCAATGACACTGGACCACTATCAAGAAATTTGTTTTCTTTTCTTTGGAGTTATTGATTCTGAGTTACTGTCCACAACATGGCATACTTTTCTTTTATTTTGTGGAGTGAAATCTGAGTTACTATTTGCATTTGGGAGTACATGCTTGTGTGAATTTTTTTTTTGTTTCTACTGAACCTTTTTTTAATACAAGATGGCAAAGCAACATTTCTGTTGAATCCTGCACCTGTGAATTCACTTCTTTCAGTTTTTTGAAAACATTAATTCAATTTTGGTCAAAATCTTTTTGTATATTTTTCTAAGAATAGAACTTTTAAATAAAATACTCAAATTTGTGTCACATTTAAATCATTTCCAATAATACTGAATTTCTTTCTGTTTGAAATTTATGAAACAAGGTTGGCACACTAAATTCCTCCATTCTTAAAAAATAAATCCTTTGACAGAAATCCATTCAAGCAAAATTTCTGTTTTAGGATTTAATAAATATTTCTCTATCCAATCCAGTACTTATAATTTATCTATTCAGCTTTTATATTGTATATTTAAGTCTAACAATGAGCAGTGGGAGGGTTTTTGATATCATTTTTATTGCACTTATTTCAATAATGCTTAATTGTTTTTAGTTTTACACTTAATATTTATTTGAGAAAAATACTCTTGTTATACTTTTAAAATTTAAGCCACTGAAAGCAAGACATTAAAAACTATATTTTTCTTCCCAGAATTAATTGCAATCACAGTCTTTATTGCCTTTTTCATTCATTTACTCTTTGTGATTAATTAACTTATCAATTTTCTTACCATTAATAACATATTGCTTGGCATTTTTGGCACATTTTGATATTGAAAAGTTAACAATTTTTGTCAATGCCATCAGAAATAGCTTTGAGTATCAGAGTCAATTATTTTTATTGATCAAAGAATATTCTTGGAGTATGCTGGCTGCAAAAGTTGTACCAATGACAGCCCAATTCTTTCCAACACAATTGACAATGGCTTAACTGTACCAACAAATTAGTTTTACCTTGCAGATGGCAAGTATGGGTTATTGCAACAGTTTCTTGCTCTGTATTGTTTGTTTTGCTACCACCTGAATGAGTTTGCAAGACAGTGCTTTTTTGTTTCCATTACCTTTCCATTGATAATCAGGGAAATGTTAGATTTAAGAATAAAATGTGTTATACAAGCTGAATAAATGTTAAATAATATTTAATAGAATTGGAAATAG
>JADGJH010000305.1:0-20153 GCA_027596945.1 Physocladia obscura
TTGTGTGTGTTGAATAAAATAGAATATGTTATCTGCTTACCATCAACACCAAAACAGAGCACTCCAGTAACATATACACAATGTAGCCAGCCATTATACATAGCATTTTGCTTGTCTGCGAAAGATGGCTCTTGCACTTGGTATTTTTTTCCATCAATAAAACCAAACTTGTTCTTGACAAATGGCTCTCATAATTTGACTCATTCACTCCATAGAACTTGTTGCTGGTAAGTTGGCCATAGGATTTGAGCATCTTTGATATTCCTGAGCAATAGTAGAAGTGCCAATTCTGCATTTGATGATACATGAGACAAAGTAGCAGGGGGGATACCAAACATCTCACATAATGTCTTGTTTTCCATAGTTCCACAGTAATAGTGCAGCAGCAATCCAAGCCCTGTGATCTTTGATGTTACTTTTGGTGATTGTCCATTTCGGCATCCACAACTCTTGACAATATAGTATTTTGAGAATCTGTTAAGTAGTTCCAGAAATGTATGCATATTGACAGAGACAACGTTGATAAAGCCTCCTGGATTTTTGTTGTAGCTGCTAAGTAGTTGCTGCCAAAAGGAATTGTTTGGATTTCCCAGATTTGCATTCATCAATTGATTTTGTAATTGAAGCTGATTTTTTGCCCTTAAAAACGCCAGTATTTTGAATGCGCAGGTGTAGATTGTGTGCGATGCACACAATGCAAAGCAGTAACGTTGGGCTTGCATTTGTTTCAAGCTCAGCAATGTTCATTTTTTTTTTGTTTGTCTTTTTTGGAACAAAAGACACCATCAGGACAAAATTCTGGGACAAAAACATTTTGTCTTTTTCATTTGTCCCAGTTTTGGAAGTCTTCCAATGCTCCACTATCTGCTCTTGTGATGCAATTGAAGCTCGGATATTTTTCCTGTGTTCTGTTTAAGGTAATCTAGTGTTTTTGAGGTCCTTGAATTTTGAGGCCCAATGTTAGGAGTCTGTGTATTTTCTTGCTCTCTCCAGATGAAGAATTTGTTTTTCAGAAGAGGAGAGATGGACACAACTGAATCTTCAACCGTGGTGGAAGCTTTAACACCAGAAACTCTAACGCAACTTTGTGCTCTATGCTTTGAAACTGTGTTGAACAATCTCAATGGCACGTCCGATTCCAGTTCACAGAGGGATCTGAGCTTGCCTGGAACCATCACGGCAACAAAACTGCCACTGTTTGTTACTTGGACAGTTACAAAAGACAGCAGATTACGCGGATGCATTGGTTCATTCACACCGCTGTCGATTCCTGGCGGCATTCGCGACTATGCGCTCATCTCGCTGAGTAGTTTTTTGAGTGTCCTGTGCCACCACTTTTGACTAACTTCGAATTCAGTGCATTCCGTGACCACCGCTTTAACCCGATTGCGGCCCATGAATTACGCAACTTGTCTGTTGGTGTGTCGCTGCTTGTGCAGTTTGAACCGGCTCGTGACTATCGCGACTGGACTATTGGTGTGCACGGCATTTGGATCGAATTCGTTTTGCCGAATGGTCGACTGGAGACAGCGACGTATTTACCTGAAGTCGCTGCTGAGCAAGGTTTTAATTCCTCTGTAAAACAAATAACATTGCGTTAAATTTTAATTTTTGAATTAGAATGGAACCATATCGGGACGATTGATTCTTTGCTACGCAAGGGAGGATATTCTAAAAAAATAACTGAGGAGTTTCGTTTGAGTATCAAAGTGACACGTTACCAAAGTGTGAAACATGAAATTTCTTACGCAGAGTATATTAAATGGCACGAACAGCGCCAGCAATGAATAAACTTATTGAAATAATTAGGCTTATTATTATGTAGTATCAATAAACAAAGAATTTTAAGTGGAATCTTCAATTCAAATTCGTTGAAAAACAAGCATGTTTAAGATGGCTCAACTGGAGCCTGATTGTACCACACGTCAGAAATATCAAATCGGTACTAGTTCGCCGTGCAATGCACGCAATTTTTCGCGCAGCGTGTCCACCTTTGCTTTTTGGACGAAAACTGAATCTTTGGCAATCATCCCATGCAGAGATTGGAACTATTGTATTCATATTCTATTCTCCATAGCAATTACTCTTCTTCCACATCCCAACACTTTGCTCAATAAACCCATCTCAACTGGCCCACCATCAGTTTCCTTCTTGTTAAATCCAGTGTGTGTAGATTCCATTCAAATTGTTTATATGGGTTTGTGATAATTTTAGTAAAACTACTGTTTATTTTCCAAAATAAAACATTAAAATAAAACCCCATGCTTGTGCCTTATGTAAACTATCCTTATTTTAATTTAATTCTCTGATTTGAATTTGTGAGACAAAGTTGGAAGTTAAATTTCATCCATTTCCATTACACAATTTTTTGGTCATGTGCCTGTCAAACAAACAATCATTTTCCAATTACACAAAAATAATTTAAAGTATTTAGTTTACATCCTTTCCTTCACATCCAATCTTCACCCCAAGTTCTCTGGTGGCTGTCACCAAACCCATAATCTTACCTGGCCGCAGCATCTTTGCCCATGGTCCTTTTTTCACTGGTATCTCTCATGCCCAATTTCCACCTCAATGCAAAACCACATCTCTGTATCTCCTACAAATTTTTCTCTCAGCTTATTCCCCTCCTGAACTCCAGCAACCCAGACTTAGTAGTCATTGCTGCCACCTGAATGTTAGATTTAGAAATAAAATATGTTAAACAAGCTGTATATATGTTAAATAATAGTTTAATATAGAATTTGAAATAGAAATATTATTTATTAGATACTGTGAAAGGATAAAAAGTTATTTTCATTCACAGTGAAATTCAAGAATTGGGATTAAATGTTTTAACTTTGTGTTGAATCCTATAATTGAGCACAATAAAGTATCATTTTAGTTAGAATCTTACTATTTATTTTCAAGAAAAAAACTTCTTTAAATGCATAATTCTGTGCCTCAAAAACAAATATAAAAATAGCAATGAAAAAGAATGTATGATTCCAAAATATATATGTGAAAAACAATAGATCCAAAATATTTCTGCAATTTCTAAGTCTCATATTATCAATATGACACAACAATTAGTCTCTGATAGATGTCAAATACCTGCTGATGCAAAACTAGGTGAATGGCAGAAAATTGGTACAGAACTTATTTTCCAAGAACATTCTATATCAACAATGACTGCAAGTACTATACTTGGAATCAGACATGCCGAATAAGATGTAGGCAACAGCTATTGTCACCACAGCCCAAAAACCAACAATTCTATATGCTGATTATCTTGAAAATGTCAGTAACAACTTTCATGAACTCAAACCTAATCAGCAAAATAAATTTTGGGTAGATCAATATTTTGTCAAAGAAACAGTATGAACAGTTTGCTAAAATGTCCTCTGATAAAAGCTGCAAATCAAGATGAGCCTTGTATCTTAAATCATATTGCTGGATGATTGACATGAAAATAAAAATCGCGTTTTTATAAAATTTTCAAACTCAAAATGTAAGCTCGAACATTAAATTCAATGAGAAAATCCAAATTTTAACCATTGAGCCTACGATGCCAAATATAAACTGGTTTGATTCAAATAATATATGGAGGTACTATGGTCTGGCCTAGTATATCAAATGCAAACAGATTTCAAGCAAATTTTATAATTGCATCTGAATATGCTAAAATTACAGGTTGAATTTGGGTAAATATCGTGTCGTTATCTTTACTTCGAAATTTTAAACTGCTTTGGAGCATACCAGGCCCAAGGTATTTTGAGTGAGAAAAAATTCAAAAGATGAAAAAAAGTATCGAATTTTTTTTTTTCAAAGTTGTTTATAAAGTCGCTCCAAGTTTGACCTTCGAAAAAAAAAGGAAAAGAAACGTGATGCAGAAAGGTCGGTGCTGATTGTCTGCCTTCGACACAGAGAATTTATTTTTAGCCACTGTTTCTTTTCTGCCTTGCACCAATCAGAACAAACCACAAAAAATATTTAAAAATGTCTCGATCTGCAGCTGTGAAACGTCTTATGAAAGAATATGGTGATCTAGAACAAGATCCGTCACCAGATTTCGTTGCATATCCAATCAACGACTCAAATGTATTTGAATGGTAAATAAACAGATCCGCTGATTTAACGTAAATTTAAAAAAATCTCTCGTTTCAAGGCACTTTACATTACGTGGACCAAACGAAGGCGGATTTAGTGGCGGAAAATATCATGGACGTATTGTATTTCCATCCGACTATCCATTCAAGGTTTTCTTCTTCTGTGATTGTGAGTTCTGTTAATTAAGAAAACTGAAATAGCCGCCTGATATGTATTTCCTCACCCCGAACGGCCGCTTCGAACTCAACAAGAAAATTTGCCTGTCGATAACGGGATTTCATGCTGAGACGTGGCGGCCTGCATGGTTTGTGTTTTTTTTTTTTTGTTGTTGTTGTTGTTTCAGTCTTTTGGCTGACGGTTTCGGCGGATATCGGTATTTTTTGAAAGGGGTATTCGATCGGCGTTGACAGCCTTGATCAGTTTCTTTCCGACTGAAGGAAATGGTGCGATTGGTGCATTGGATTATACTGTCGATGAACGTGCTATTATTGCGAAAAGAAGTTTGGATTGGATGTGTGCTGGTATGCAAACAAAAATAATCTCGAGTTTGGAAATTTTGTCTTTATTTTTTAATCGAATGGTTTTTTTACTTCAAAATCGAAGGTATCTGTGAAAGATGCGAAGGAATTAAAATGAAGGATCTGTTGACGGATGAGTTGATGCACAAGGAACGAAAGAAAGTTGAGGGTGCCGATGAAATTAGTTTCAGCTTGAAGTCTACATCTGCGTCGACTGAATCGGTGGTGGCTGGTGATATTGTTGAGACTGAAAGTGAAAAAGGTGCTAAAATTTCTAATTTCACTATACATTATTTTGCTCATGATTAAAAGTCAAATTAGTTGACGCCACGACAGCAACAGTAGCAGATGAATACTCTTTGAATAAGTTTGAAGGTGCGAAAGAAATAGTTCCAGGAGAATCTTCAGCATCAGCATCACAATCAATTGGGAATGTACCTCCTGCAATTACACCGCAGCCCGAGGGTTTGAGACTAAGAAACATTACAGCAGCAGTGGGAATGAATAGAGACGCTGATGCTGCTCCTGTGACTGAAGTTGTTGCACGAGCAGGAACTGGGCTTGCGCCTCACGTGAATTTAGTTGATGAAGCGATGGAGCAGTATCATCGAAGATTGAGGCAGATTGACACGGCAATTTTATGTCTGGGAGGATTAGTGGGATACATTGTTCTGCGACGACTCGCTTTGTTGTTTGTCTGAAGGTGAAAGAACGACGCGTTCATTTTGTCACAAAAAACAAAAAATCCACTGAATATTTTTGATGGTAAGGAACAAGTTGAAAGGCTCAAACTCGAATGGACAGTAATCTTCCCTCGAAAACTTTAATTACTGTAAATAAAAAAGGAAGTGCTTTTGGGAATCACGGGAAAAGACTTTGTGCTAACAGCATCTGACGCAACAACGGCGCGCGGGATTGTTGTGCAAAACCGCGGCGAAGACAAGAGCCGCGCACTTAACAAACACAACATTATGCTGTATTCAGGCGAAGCCGGCGACACTACCCAGTTTGCCGAATACATCCAATGCAACACTCAGGTATTACCTAAAGCAAACTATCAATCACTCATAATATTGATGTTTCTTTGTTACAAACAACATTCACTAAGCTGTACCGTATCCGTAACGGACTCGATCTCAGCACGCGCGCAGTGTCATCTTACGTGCGCAAAGAACTCGCCACCTCACTACGCTCGCGCAATCCATACACCGTCAACTTGCTTGTCGGTGGGGTCGATCCCGCTTCGGGTGCTCCTGAACTCTACTGGCTCGACTATCTCAGCTCGTGCGTAAAGCTTGACTATGCGGCCCATGGCTACGCCTCGTACTTTTGCATGAGTACTATGGACCGGTACTGGCAGCCCAACTTGTCACTCGACGAGGCGCTTGAGTTACTAAGAAAGTGCCTTGCCGAATTGAAGATTCGGTTTATTGGAAATTTACCTGACTTTACAGTCAAGGTTGTTGACAAGGATGGTATTCGGATTGTGCAGATTTGAATTGTTTGCTATTTCTGGATGTGCGAAACCAACTCGCTAATGTTCAATAAAAAAAATTCTTGTACCGGAGATCGTGTTTGTATGCTTTTGGAAGCTGCGCTACAAAACAAATCAAACAGGTTACTTTATTTCATTCGGCCCACGACTCCTCAACCGTCTCTCTCACTCTTCTGTTGTATGCTTTTTTATCCTCCTGTTTACATCCATTAATTTTCAAATATTTTCGATTTGAAATATTTTCAAGACTCACAGTAAACAGTCTCGCAGCTTCAGTATTTGCAGGACTATTGGGATTTGGATCATGCAGAAGCGATTGAATTGATGTCAGAATAGCGGCAGTATCATACGTCGGAGACCTGTGTTTACATATCCGCAGAGAAAGTAAAAGTAAATAATAATATTAATAATTAATAAATAAATACCATCTGTTTTGCAAAATATCCAAACACAAGTCGCCGTTCGCATATACATTCGGATGAAACATTTTGCTCACGAATTTGACATGTGGCGGTTTTGTCGGATACGATTCGTCGAAAGTTAGAATAAGTTTGAAAGTGCCATCTTCAAATGGAGTCTCTTCGGGACCGAAAATAACTGCGTTCCAGACAAGACTGATTGTTTTTATTTGTGTCAAGTTATTTAGGGGCATGACTTGCGTTAAATAACACAAGTGTCTAAGTTCAAGGGAGGGTTGGCTTGCTTACACGTTGTCCGGACAGGGAGCTCCTGACACTCCTTCTGGAGGATCTGTGCTGAGCTTTTTAAAGTCACGCATGAGTCTGCGCTTTGCTGTTGTGCTGTGTGATTCGATAAGTTGGTGTTGGTCAGTCTGTAAACAATACTAAAAAACAGGCGATGTCGATATATCCCACGACAGCTGATTGTATTTGTAGCGCTCACCTCATTGTTTGATAATGTAGATTAAAACGCTCTGCTGATTGCTGTTTTTTTGGGTTGTCACTGTTGTTTTCAACACCAGCGTTCTTTTATTTTTTTTTTTTTCACAATAACCGTTTCAGTTAGTTTCAAACCACCTCACAGTATATTCAGTGCAGGTGGCAATATTGGTATTTATTGATAAGCTTGAAATTCTTCCTTTATCTTGCCCATTTCCAATAAAACAATACCGTCATTATTTGGCAATATATCTTGTTGATATCCTATTTTTCATTATTTCAGTTCATTTTTTGAAACAAAGAGATCAACAATGGCAGATTTGGATGACGATTTGGACGACTTTGACGTTCTTCCGGCACCACGCAACGAGTTTGAGCTCAATACAACAATTCAAAGCAGAGCAAACGATGTGCGCAACTTGATATCTAGGTGTGCCTTGTATGTTTGTCTTTTGATAAATAGCATTTCATTTTCCGTATTTCGAATGTCGATGTTTCTCTGTGACGGCATACCCTTCTTTTCCTTCGCATTAATTCGAGTCGATGAGTTGCCTGGCTATTGTTTCGAGATTGTATTAAATCAGATTTTCTTCACACCACCAGTTATTCTCCACTTCTTACATAGCGAAAGTTAAAAGTGAAACAAAGAAGTGCGTCTATCTAACAGGCCTGTTTATTTTTTTAATCAGAGGCGCATTTGCAGAAGCCGTTAGTAAATCGCTTGAAGATGCGCCGTCGGGTCGCGATCCACAACTATCTAAGGTTAACGTATTATTTTTTTCCTGTCAGTGAATTTTCAAATGTGATTGTTGAATGGTGTTTTTAGGACAAAAATATCCAAGTGGTAATGGAAGCATTGAGTGCGCCCCGCAGCACTGAAATTGCGGCAATTGTGAAGCAGCTGCCTAGCTGGCAGTTGGATGTGCTGTTGAAATTTTTGTACCGGGGAATGGGTATTCCTGAACAGTACAACTCGGCAGTGTTGTTAAGTTGGCACGAGAAAGTCACTGAAGTCACTGGATTGAGTGGCATTGTACGCGTTTTCACTGATCGACAAACTGTGTAGGTATGCAAATTGGCAGGATGATATTGAATAAAAAAGAAAATATTTGAGTTTTTGTTGAAATTGTTTCTTAAGACTTTCGACAATACCAGGATTTTTGAAAGTTTTGGCGGTTTCACGAGTGAAAGATCCGTTGTATCGCTTCTTTGCCCGCGAACAACAGAATACAGTGGCGTCCTTGAAGAAAAGTATAAAAAATATCATTCCTCCACATGAAATAAACGTTGAACACTAATTAAGAACAATTAGGCACAAATTTTAGGCACAAATTTCTGTCACAAACTTGCTACGACACTCACTTACGACGTCACCATAACTTTTTCATAGATTTCCATCCACATATCAAATACAATTTTTTCTTGACTTATCCAGAACTTTCTCTTTCAAATTCTTTATATATTCGCTATTTCTTCTTGCTGTGATTAACCTCTCTTTAATGTGCTTAACTTCCAAAACTTTTCCAATTTACCTCGCTCTAAGAGTATTTTTGTATGTTTTTCTCGCTACAAGACCGTTGAGTAGTACGATCTTAAATATCTTTTAATTTCTGAATTGAATTGGAATTGTAAGAGCACGTTAAAACTCTTATTTTGGGTAGGCGGTTTATTAATGCCTAAAGGTTATTACAAACTGTCCCCCAAAGTAAAGGATGGTTTCTGGCGAAGTTGTCTATTGTTATTGGAGTGCAAGAAGATGGATTTGGACACGGAATCAGAATCAAGCTGGAGAATATTCTGCAAATGGTGGTTTGGCACCGTCTACCACGCCCGACAAGGTTTTGCTTCTTTGCTTATTTGGCGAATCTGCAAAATCTGGGGCAAATGGTAAAAAAAGGAACCAGTAGAATACTTTGGTGCAGCCTGGTATTCTTGTTAATTTGAAAAGCTGAAATGAACAGGCAATTTGTTTGCAGAAATGTCCAATCTCAATTTTGCGTCGGTGTCCACCGCGAAACTCAGTCGAAGCAATCCGCTGTCACAGAAGCTGCATAAAATCTTGAGTCATGTTAGAAATGCGCGCCAGTTATTTTTTACGGAATTAACCAAAAAACAAGAATCTCGACAGTTTTGAAACAAAAGCTGCCCTCGAAGCACTCGACTCTTTCTATGCGGAAAACAGTGCTGAATTCGGTTATGACGCCAACTCTGATTTCTTAACTGCGAATAGTCAAGTATTTGACTTACCCCAGAAAGAAATTGGAGTAAATCTGAAGGCCGATCTTGATGCTTACGCAATGCGCGGATACAGGGCGTTTCTATCTTCTTTTGAGGGTATACTTGAATGCGTTAATGTGAGTCGCTTTACTTGAGCTATATTGCTTTTAATCGCATGCGATTTCAGGAAATCGAAAACGAGCTGGAGATTGTAAATCAAAGTTACATCGAAATGGATGCTGATTTACAAGCTGCAAAGTCAGATTCTGCAAGTTTGCTCGCGCAAATAAACGAATTGAAACAATTACGGTATAGATGACAAGCGCCAATTTTTATTTTATTTTTATTTTTTTGCAAATTCAACCAAATCACCCAGAGAGAAAACCATCTCAAAAAAACATGCAACGCAAGAATTTCTCGGTCGATTTACCCCATCGGACGAAGAAGTTGAAATTCTCACATCGCCATCACTTGGACTATCAAATGATTTTTTTGCCGCATTACGACGACTCGGAAAAATTAGCGACGACTGCAATTCTTTTTTAATGCAGGATAACCAAAAGATAGGGTAATTTATTCACTTTTTCTTTTCTTTCGTTTGTTTCGGAACTGAAGTAGCAACTGAAATTGAAAAGAAACGAAATTATTGAGTCCATTGCCATTTACCAAGAAAAAGCATACTCGAAGATTTACAATTGGGTTCAAGATCTTGTTCCTGTTATTATGCGGTCTGAAACACCAGAAGTCTCGCTAATTTTACGGCAGGCCATGGCCGCACTCAAATTACGTCCTTCGCTTTTCCAAGCATGTGCAGCCGATATATCTGAAATGAGACAAGCCGCAATTCTTCAATATTTTATGAATGCTCTTACACGTGGCGGGCCAGGAGGAATCCCGCGTCCAATTGAATTACATGCACATGATCCTGTCAGATATGTAGGCGATATGCTGGCATGGCTACATCAAGCAGCGGTTGGCGAAAGAGAACTTGTAGAAAGCTTGTTTTTCAACAGCAATGCTGGAGAAACTGGGAGTGACGATATATTTTCAACACTTAGCCTGGGAGTTTTGGCAAACCCAGATTCTATGCTGCAACTTCTGGATAAATCAACTGAAAAAACTGTATTTCCGCTCAGGGTGAGGAAAAATGAATGTTAATAATAGAATGGGTAGTAGGTTTAATTTTGCAACAACAGGCAAGAATCGACGAAGTTCTTGCTTCTCATCCAATAGCAACAATTTCATATAAGCTTGCAACAACCATCCAATTTTACACTCATACAATTGGACGAGTTATAGGCGAATCGAGTACACTGGTTGTTGATTTGAAGCAAGTCTGTGCAAAAACTTTCAATGTTTTTTTAGAAGCAATCAAATCGCAAGGATTAAGAATGAACGCATTTGTACAAAAGCCAGGTCGAGATTTAACACCGCCACCTCCAGTTAAAGAAGCGATATTGCAACTGGTGAGTCGCTGTAATTGGCACGTGAGTTTTATTCATTAAATACGTAAATTAGAGAGAATTGATGGCTTCTTATGAATCTAGCATGTTACTCGCTAACAAAGATGATGCTAACGGAGAACATGAGTTTTCCGAAATTCTTGCTGCCTGTCTTGACCCTGTTTTGGACATGTGTACAAGGGGTGCCTCAAGCCTGAGCAAATTTGAAAGCGCTATATATATCGCAAATTGTCTTTATTTTATTCAGGTAATGTAATTACTGTGACTTTTTTTTTTGTTTTTTTTTTTGTATTTATCTTTTTTATTTTTTATTCTTGAAATACTGACACCTCTGTCTTTAAAGTCTGCAATTGCTTTGTATGAATTTACTACACATCAAGTGGAAATTATCCAAGCACAAATTGAGGAGAAAATTCAAATGCTCATTATTGATCAATACGAAACTGTACTTCAACAGTCAGGTTTGCTTCCATTAATTGAAGGATTGAACGAAAATTCTGGCAAAGTGAGCTTTTTAGATGTTTTGTTTTTCGCTATAGGAATCTGAACAGTATTTAGATTCCGCTTGCATTTGCTCCTGCTTTAGATCCACGGACAATAGCAACAGCAATGTCAAACTTGGATGTTTTTTTATGTACAGCTGGATTTGATGCGCATTCTAGACTGTCTCCTTTACTTTCGAGTCAACACCGGGAACGTGCATTGGAAGGCGGATTCTCTGCATTTATGGCTGCATATAAGCGACTCCATGATGCTGTAATGGACCCTGCTAACAAGTTTGAATTTCCTGCGACTATTATTCGACCAATTGGAGAGATTCACACACTGCTTGTTACTTGAGAAAAATCAATGTTTTAATGAATGTTTTTGCATTTTCTATTCTTCCTGTTAGAACATAGCACACCATAATTGTCTGCTACAAACTCATTTCAACTTAATCATGAAAAATTCTGTCAATGATTATAAGCGAACTTTCAAAGCTAGTAACTACAAAACATATTTCTTGTACCCCAATTCAGAAAAGTCACGATATTATGGTAATGGCATGGTTTACTGCAACTTACACCATTTCTCTATCTAGCGATTGAGGTTGGTGGATAATTGAAAGGCCAAACTCACAGTTAACCGCGTAGTGGCTGTGATTTCGCTATGTTTTGAGGTTGCGGAGGTACAGGAATATTTGCTTTGTTGTCGCCAAATATTACCAAATCGTTATATCTGGAAGTAACTACTAACCAATATTTTGGATTTCAACTCGTATTGCATTGAAAGTACAATCACTTGAAAAATATATAAATACAACAAAACTCATCGCCCGAAAATCACTTATTTATTAAAATCGATATTCACAACGACTCTCATATATCTGTCTCTTTATTTGGCGCGGCGTCATCTGCCACAGAATTCTCAATATTTGGAGTCATTTTTGCCTTTTTAATTGCCCGATTGCTTCGAGTTTGTGCGGCACGTTTTTCCTTCGCGTTCTGATTAAAAGCTGTTGCACTATTATAACACACTTCAACCTTAGAAGAATTGTTAAACGAAACCTTCCGTATCATGTTTTATTGCAGCAACAAACTGCTCGAATTCAGAAGAATTCAATGCTTCGTAAACATCGTTTGCGCTGATTGTTTTCCGGCCAGCCTTTTTCGCCAACTCAATAGCTCTTTAATTCGTATGTTCAGCCAGGTACAATAGAATTCGGTTCGACACAGTAAAGCAACATAAGGACTCAACTGGGCTGAAATGTAGCTGATAAAAACAGTGACTGACTTTGTGAATGCGTCCTTTGCTTCCTTTTGCATTGCGAGATTGAAAACCTGGAAAGCCATTTTAATCCTAGGCCAATCCAGATATCTGAAGTTACTCACCGTGCTTCCTTTAAGAATACGTGTTACAATCGCTTTTGGAATACTCAAGTCATCGATTCCGGTTCCTGTCTGTTCATCTGTTGATTCCATTTTGGAAGAATTTCGGACTCAAAAATAAACCCCAAAAAGCAGCATAAAAAAAGAACAATTTGCATTCTAATAATATTTACTTAACAGCCCGCAATAGTTCTTAATATGTTCCCGTAGAGGAGCCTAACGGTGTCAGCGGGAGGAGGAATATTGTGTCCAGCAGGAACAGCACATAATGGAGTTATTTTATAGGAGAGAGATCTCAATAAAATTGGGCCTCCAAGGGATTTCCATGGCACTAACCCTACAGAGAGGCTTAACACCATGACCACTCCCTAGGACGCAAGGAACTTGACTGGGAGTGATCACAAGTCGCAAGAATGGCGGTTATAGGAAGACTAAGACATCTAGAGCAGTTGCATTAGTCTACAGAAGTTTTATTTAACCCCATGTCCGCCTCACTTCACTTTCCAGGTGGGGGTTTGCCAAATAAAGCTACTTAATTTCGTTCAAAATTTCGGACACCTCAAAACAACCAAGTCATCCTCATTCTCAAAAAAAAAAAAAAATTGAAACAGAAATAGAAAAATGGATTATCCAATTAAAAGAGCTCCTCCTTTGCCCGATTATCCGAAAACAAATAATTCGTAATCATTTCCACAACCCACGCGCCTCCAAAGTCAAACGCCATTGTGGCTATAAGCTTGTATCGGAACTGCATCAAAAACACGGTTAAAAAAAGTGATACATTTAGCATGACAACTAACATCATCTGGGAATGGCACAAGCTGCATCGAAGAATTTAACTCCGGTGAAAGCTCAGACGCAGCAAGAACCGCAATTCCTGTGACCATCAACAAACTGTTATACATCGCCTTGTTTTTGAAAATACTCTCCCTGAATGGCTCGCCTTGGTAGTTGATTGCAAACGTTGAGATTTGCATAATCAATGAAACCAAGTAAACCGCGCTATTCAAGAGATTGGGCTGGAATTCGGCATCCAATCGAATTTCATCACTGAAGAAATAATGTCAGCAAAAAAAACATGCCACTAAAAATCTTACAGCTCTTCAGAATACTCAATTGCTTGGCTTCTAATGTAAACAAGAGAAGATATATGGATTGCAACTTGTCCCAAAACAGAGATGATAATATAGTGATTGAAAACATTGGCTTGGGGTCTCTTTTTTGACAAACGTTCTACAGCTGAAGACTTTGCAACACCAAAAAAGCATATTGTGATCAAGATTCCGGCAATTGTTGCTTGCCAATCTCCCTGTTTAATACCAGCAAGATACATAACAGACATAGAGTACGCAGAAATCAAACAGTTTAGTGCCAAAATTTTGTACATTTGCACCATTGCAACCAATGTAGCCCGACCTTGTCGAATAATGTTAACGACTGGTGTAATTAGCAACAAATAACAAAATAAAAAAATAAAAAAAGATAGTAGTCTTAGTTTGTATACATCAACAAGAAAAAAAAATGAACAAACCTGACATCACTGTTCCTAATTTTGACGTGAATGGGGCAGCAACAGACGCGTCACCAAATTTAATTTGAGGTGCTTCCAAATCCTCCATATCTCCTAACATTGCGTTCAAAGCCTAAAAAAACACAAAAATAAAAACAAAAACAGTTTGATGACAAAAACTACAAAATATAGTCGACTAACCTCCATTTGCTTAGCAAATTGCTCCTTTGGATCTTTCGGAGGTGCAACCGCGCGGCCTCCAGTTCCAGCTGCCGGCTGTCCAGGCATACCTTCCAGCGGTTTCCATCCAAGTTTTTCTCTCAACTCCGTCTGCTTCTTTGCAATTTCAAGTTTTCTTCGCTCAGTTATGTTTTTGTTAAACTTTTCAATCTCATCCTTATTTCCATCCAACAGCGCAATACCAACATGAGCTTGTTTGAGCGCACCAACGTCGTTTGTCCCATCGCCACACATGAGTGTGTGATAACCCGCATTTTTCAATGCATTCAAGATATCTTCCTTCTGACTTGGTGACACACGGGCGTACACCCACAACCGCGGGAGGAGCGCTGCAAAGCACAGCGTGTGAAAAATTTCTGCGAGACCTCGGCCTGTAATGCAGAGTTCGAAATTTGCAAGACGCGGATCACGAGGTCTGTTATCAACATCAATGTCAAGGGTCACGTCTTCGTCGACTGATTGCCAGGCGAGTTTATTGTCGCGAACGTCAAGAATTAACACTGGCTTTGAAACGATTTTTACTTCTTTGGCCACGTGGCAGGCAGTCAGTGCATTATCTCCAGTGATCATAACGCACTGTGGAAGATAAATAAATCAGTCAGTTGAAAAAATTTAAATAAATGATTCGAAATAAATTTAACTCTATGCGATGAGTTGTTGAGCATTTCGATCGCATCGGCTGAATCCGGTTTCAACGGGCAGAAAAATATCAAAAAACCAGCAAAAATAAGTTTACTTTCGACAGCATCACGATGAACTTCACGAATCTGAAATTTTAAATAAAAATAATGAAAGCTGAAAGAACAAAAATAAACAGTACTTGATTTGGTTTAATCTCACTTGCAATTCTGTATCCCAAAGCCAAAACACGACTACCCCGCCGAGCCCAGTACTTGTATATTTCATCATAATCAGAAGGCACACTCGAAAACATGCCCTTTAAGGTTTCAGGTGCTCCTTTGACAGTAATCAAAATCTGCGACTTTCCATCATCATTTAACAGCGACAAGGTGGACATTCTCTTCAAAGCTGAACTAAACGGGAAACGACGCACAATTTTCAATTCGAGTTTCGATAGTCCCGCAGCTTTCTTTGGACGAACAAATTCATCTTTTCCGAGATTCCATTCGATTGATTCGAGGGTGTTCTTTTCCATTGGATCGCCGATAATTCCGTCGTCAAGTTGTACAAGTGCGTGTGCTGCTGCAAGAACTAATGTCGTTTGTTTCGGCACTTCGAGAGTTTTCCAGAGGCGTTTCGAATCAGTTCCGAGTCCAGAAACTCCTTCGACAAGAAGGTTTTCAGCAGTTCTGGTTTATAAACACCAGTTATTGAATAATAATAATAATAATAATAATAATAACAACAATAGAGCCACTCACAAAGTCCCAGTTTTGTCAAAACAAGCAACATCAATTTTTCCTGCGAAAGGAATACGGAAAGGTTCGGTACAGAAAATATATTGTTTTACTAGAGCCAGTAGAGAGTTGTTGACCGCCATCGATAGTTCCATTGGCAATTCAGGTGGAACAACTGACGTAATGATCAGAATACAATCAAGCAATATTTTTTCCTTCTTTCTTTCTTCGTTCTTAATTCCCTCTGTCCATACATAATAAGAAGCAGCAATAGCAAAAATGAGCAAAAATAAAATAAAGTAGAGAGATTCGGCATTATTCGCGGTAATTCGTTCGGTACTGTAAATGATTGTTCGAACAAGTTTTCCTTGCTGCGTCGAAAAACCAGTTTTCAAAACGCAAGCAACACATCCGCCATCAGGTGCAATTATAGCTGATCCAGCCACCGGTGCAGTAACCTGCAGAATTTTCGTTCCGCCAAACAAGACCTGGTTCTTGTCAATATCCATGTCAAACACGTCAGAGTTGTCACGAACAGCGACAGATTCTTTTAACTGCGGGGTAGACTCTCCAGAAAGCATTGCCTCGTTTGCAATACACGACCCGTCAATCACAACCAAATCTGCCGGAACGGGGCAATCTTCTTCTGATCGTCTGATCGAACAGATGTCTCCAGGAAGAAGCTCGTCTGTTTGAATTTGAATCCAAATTTTTTTGCGGTAGACTTTGATTGGATATGGTTTGATTGACATCGCGCGGAACTCTTGAAGATTTTTGAGACGCTGGAAATGATCGTGGTTATATTAACTTCTCGAAAACTTAAAACGAACCTGCATCACGACAGTGGATTCGAAAACAACCAACATGAACAAAGTAAACAATGAGTAATACCACATTTCATCCAAGAACCAAAGTGCAACACAAAAAAGCTGAAACACAAAGAACGGAGCAACGGCATGTTCTTTAAACAGTTCAAAAAAAGTTGGGATAGGAACATCGAATCTAAATACCACAAATATAAGAGGCATAAAATACAATATATAAAATACCTGTTGAAGCCATAAAGATCCGTTGCGGCTGTGATCTCACTGTCATCAACCAAACCGCGGGTATTTTGAAAATCAGAGATTGTTTTACTTTCGTCAACGGGAAAACGCAATTCCTCAAAAACTTTCTTGTCCGCATTGAAAATATACTTGTTTTTTTGAAAAAAGAAGAAAATAAAGTTCTGTTTTTTGATGTGAACAAATTGGGAAAACTTCAAATAAAAAACAATAAAAAACACACACCTCTCCGTTGATTTGCGCAGTTTCGATCGGACATAGGGCGCCAGAGCCTTGATGAGCAGCCGGAATGATCATAATAATTGAAGCTTTTGTTGGATCCGAAACCTAAAATACAAATGATAAACACCAGATAAAGACAAAAATAGCCATGCAGAAAACAACCTCAATACAAGTCATAAGTGCTTTTGCTTTGACACTCCACTGGCACGCAAGCAGTGCCAACACGTTCGCCGCAATCGCAAGAATCAGAGTCAGCATCGCAAATTCCTTCGAGCCAAACAGATCATCGTACAAAGCGACATATAGGTATAGCCAGCCCAGATACACTATCGAAAATGGCGCCGAGTATGCGTGGCGGATTAGTGGCACGGGTTGGTGCAGTGTCGCTTGTGCAATGGTTGTGGTTGCAACCAGTCGTACAGAAGCTTTTGCTGTCATTTTGTCAAAAGCTCAATTGAGAACAAGCATCATAACTTTATTTCACACATTGGACAACTAAAATGCAAAGAATCAAATTTGTTTGCTAGCCTAGTTCGGGAATCCTGCAATCCCGAATCAGTAACCTCGTGATATATGGTAGACGGCATTATCGAAAGCAGCTGTTAAACAGGTGCATTGTAAAATTCTATTAGCGTGTATGGCGTGTTAATTGCGTTTTTCATGGTGTCTGTTATAGTTTGCTCTTGAGATGCAGAAAGTTTGACTCGGTGTGATGTGTTTGAAATCTGTTATTCAAGAAAGGGTTTAATAATTTTCTCAATAAAAATTGGCAATAAATAAAAGAATACAGGCGAAGCTTTGTTATAGCGTTATACATTTGTGCAGCTGTGCGGCGTTAAAAGAAATTTAAAGTTAAGTTCCTGGATAGCTATCACTAATAAAGCCTCAACGCCGTTAAAAATAGCTCATCATATAATTTGCTTAGCAACGTTTTTACAAGACTTAAAAAGATCTTTTGTTTCGAAATTGTTATTTGCTCAACTTCCGCAAACCTTCTGTTCAGTTTCTAAAAATTTCTATTCTTTCAATTTGTTTTGGTACCCCATATTGATTGAAAATACTTCAAACATGTATGTCTTTGTATTTTATTAAACGTAACGACGAAAATGACATCCATTGCGACAGCAAACCACCTGAACAGGTGGTGAATGCGCGTGAAAAACGGGAAGCTGCACCGACTTGTTTCTTGCGGTGAAAGCACTTGATACGGATAATATCCAACACGACAATTCAGGTTGCTTTGTGTTTGAAAGAAGGACTTGCTGCGAAAATAGAAATTTTTTGGACGGCACCCTGAAGCTTAAAAATATAGCATGCTTTGGCTCGGCCGAGTTTGGGCTTTCGAATTTTGAAAGGATTAGTTATATGTCTCCGTGCTACAATAGCATTAATTTTTTTGCCTGCGTGCTTGGTTTGATGTTTTGACAATGTTTTGAATGTCAACAAAGAATTCCAAAAAATTTGATAAATGCGGGTCAAACTTGCAGAACAAGAACGATCCGTGACACTCGAGATTCCGGATTTTCCGTCACTTACACAGCACAGATTCAATACTCTTGCGGGCATCGGACCTGTTGTGTCGTTTGGTGCAAGCCCGTTTCTTGTATGGTTGGTAATTCGTTTCATTAAGCTTTTGTTTATAGCTTACTTTATGGCAATCTAGTGGTCGTAAATGGGGACTCAATGTTTATCCACGTGGCCACGATAGTCGCAATCCAACGAGCAGAATCGACGTATATGTTCATGTTTATGCAAAGGACGAAAAGGAATCCGAATCTGACTTTCTTGCTTGGGTTGCCGCAAAGAAACTACATTTCAATCTTACTCTAACGGAACTACCACCGCAATCTCTGTCTGTTAAATACTCTTCTGAAAATCACTGGAGTGATATGGTATGATCTTATTTAAGCAATCAAAATTTTTGTTCTCACATGTTTCTTATACAGGAAGACGGTGCGGGCTGGTGGTACTTTACGCTCGAAGTTGCCACCCAACTTTTGGAACTCACAGAAGATATTCTCGTTGTAAAACTTTCCTTTGACGAAAAAGGCCCAGCCCCACCGATTCCCTCACCGTCATCTCAACCAGCAACAATGTTCTCAAACAAAGATCGAGGCGGCGTTCTTCTGAATCCAATCGCGTTAATGTCACGCTCACAAAAGTCGTTGCTGTCAAACTTGATTGATCCAAAAGAAATGTATCCATTGTTTCCAACAGCGATCTACCAGCCGGCTCTTGATTCTTTATTCGATAATCCTGCATTTTCTGATTTTCAATTTTCCGTTGGCTCGCAATTGATTCACGTGCAAAAATGCTTTATTGTTGCAAAATTGACATCTTGGACTCCAACCACAAAAGATATTGAAGAAATTTCAGGTATTCGATATGAAGTTGCACGATCTTTCTTTAACTTTGTATACTCTGGTCGTTTACCCATGCTCGAAATAAGAGACTCAATTGACGCGTTAGCTTTAAGCGAGCTGTGTGTGCTTGGGGAACGATACGGAGAACGTGATTTGACAAGATTTCTCCTTCGCCATTTGTACGCGGCAACAACTCCAGCGAATGCAATAACTCTTATAGAAACTCTGGGAGGCAAATCTGATTCAGTACAAGAATTACTCGCCTTTGTGATTTGCAAGAGTTTTAGCACTGTAAGATGCACCAGTGAATTTTCGAATCTCATTATCGGATGTGTCAGTGGAGGAACAAAAGAACAACGATGTTTAAAAACAAAGAGATTACTGGCGATTTTAAGAAGACTTGAAACATCTGATTCTTCTGGTCTTGCTTGCAACGCACGAAACAGTGTGAATAACTCATCAAGCAATGTATCTGATAACTTGTCTCCTGGAATTACGACCTATTTTGTCCCACCGAGATTAAATTCATTCAATTCAAACAATTCATCGGGAAATAGCACGCCTGAAGCCGCTCCGATCTCACTCACACCTGTATTTGATGCGCGCAGATCAAGAGCATTTCGCACCCTTTTATCTACAGCCTCTGTTTCTGACGTGAAATTCGTTGTTGACGGTCGCGAAATATTCGCACAAAAATGTATACTATCGTCCCTTTCTGATTTTTTTAGCGCTATGTTTTCGGGGCCTTGGGCCGAAAGTTCAGAGACTGGAATTACTGTAATTGAAATTGTTGATTTTCCTTTTAACACTTTTCACGCGATGCTCAACTATTTGGTACGATATTTTT
>JADGJH010000306.1:0-21578 GCA_027596945.1 Physocladia obscura
GTTTTTCCAATATAGACTTTAAGCAGCTACATTGTAAAACACTGACAATGACAACAAGGTGCTGAACAAACTAACCACATATGTTCAATATTGACTGCATTACATGCTGACACAACTTGTTTGTGACAGCAGAAGCAGCAGTACAAGACTGGCTCCTTACTTTGAAAACTTGAGCTATTTTTTGGATCTTTTCTAAAGAAAGCAAAAAAGGAAAATGAAAGGACCCCAAAAAGTGTGTAATCACTAATCAAATGAAATCATGGGGAATTTGAAATGGATTGATTAGACATGAAAAAGGCTATAAGAAGGCTTTTGAAAACATTCAAAAATAAATAACTCTCTACCCAAAACTACTATCAAGCTTAAGGCTCACAACAATACTTGGCCTTACAACTCAATAACCAACAAAATAGTTTCTTTCCTTTTAGAATTTCTGATTTTCTAATGTGACCAATGTCAGGTTCCTCCTGTTCTCCCTCATTGCAGTTGCAAGATCATCAAGCAAAGCTTGGTCATCAGCTCAAAGCTGGTCCATCAGCAAAAGCTGGCATCAGCCAAAGCCAGTTAGCAGTGGAGAGTCATTGATTCTGCAATATTTGCATTAAACAATTGAAACTCATCACTGCAAAGCAATGGGAATAGAGGCAGCATGAACTTGGAAAATTTCCGAACCTTGGCTAAGTCCCAAAAATAGCAAAGTTGCATCCTTTACACTCTGGAGATAAGCAGGATATATAGAATAAATATAAACAGGTAAGTATGGTTAATAAATCCACACAATGTTTTCTCTTTTTCCATTAAGATATTGAGTCCTTGTTCTGGCACCACCAGCAACAAGAATCATTCTCTTTACACTCAGGCTGCACTCCATCAATGCTAGCATCTAGAGCTGCATCATCACCCATTGCCCTGGTCGCCCGACTGTGTCCTGTCACCTGGGGGTAAACTTCTATTTTTAAGCTTGTATTCACTGTTCCAATCATCAGGTGGTCCAGTCCATTTCTGACAATACAAACGCCTCCAAGTCATGGAGAATATGCCATCCATGGGATGGTGCACTAAAAAAGATATCCACTAACTCATTCCACAGCATTGCTAGATCTGTCCTGAGTGTCATGGAAGGGTGGCAGGGGTGTACAGAAACAGATGGCACTTATCCCTTGGGCTGCTGTGAGTGCATTACAACAGCCCCAAGTGTCACTCTCATGGTGGAAGACCTGCAGCCGTGCAGAGACATCAGTTGAGCTTGATGTACCACTGGCCTTGTAGAGCTGTTTGCATCCTGCAAACAACACACCATTTTTCAGAACATCTTCAATTTATTATTTCAACTCCAAAACCTGATGAAAAACAAAATAAACAAATAAGAAAACCCAAAACATGAATAATCAGAAAGAACCAAACAGACGACCAATAAATAAACAAATATATACAAAATACAAGTAAATACAAATATTTACAGAATATAAATAAATATTTGCAAAGATAATTATCAGATGAAGTCAAGGAGTTTTGAACAAGCTTGACCATCATGTGAGAATCTCACATTACCAATGCCCAAACATACGAAATATGGCCTTCAGATTAATGCTTTTGATTCTGTCAATATTCCATGAAGACTCCAATTTTTCTAGCACTTCATCAATATCAATATTTTTGTCCCCTGTTAAAAGTGAAAGTAGATTCAAGTTGAGTTGAAGAAAACAAAGAAATGAGAACAGTGGACTTGCTTTTCCATTATTTAAAATAGACGAGCTGTTGCAGTCCTTTCGTGGGCTGTTGACAAGCGCATTCTAAAATATGATTAGGAAACAAAAATATGCCATATATATAGCCAAACCTGAGCCAGAGACTTTTCTTTATTCCAACTGCCTTCGAAAGAGCGCATTTTCTTCAAACTTTTAATTTGACGTTCCAAGCTTTCTTGCTGATGGGCCTTTGTTTCTAGCTGAAGAAGCGATTTCAAAGAATTCTCGACCTTATCTAAGTAGAGCAGATAAAAATCAAACGAATGCTCTGGATGTTTGCGGACATATGTGCCGATGTCGATGTTGTGAAGATCCACATTCATTATTTTGATTTTGTCATAGCGCAGGCAGCCTGGAAACAATTGCGGTGAGCTCTTAACCCCAACATCCTATGTTTTCGGAAAGGCTGTAATAAGCGGGAGATACGCTTTCGTTTACTGCGAAGCCGTATCTTCTTGGCGTGGGTCTTCCGCCCAGCTGAGTACACCCGTCCATCTGGCGAGGCTGAAAGCCTCATCCAGTGTTTCTAACGACATTAATCCATCATCTTTTATTGTTGATATTCTCAAAACTAACGTCCATTTAAATTCTTTCGAGGGACACCGTGCTGTGTGATAAAGAACTTGAGACGGCTATTGTTGTCGAGAATATTGGGTTGATTGGACATGTCGTATTTCTAATACTGAATAAAGTTCCTTATGTCACGTTACCCTAATGACAGTTTTCGAACACCTCAATATTTTTGCTCTCAGAAATAGGAGATTTTGAGCCCAATATGCGTTTCTGGTTGCCTGTTTCAATCCCAATTGATGTCCGGTCGTTTCTACAGCTCCCTCCCTCCGTGCATACCTTCCTGTATACTTTCTTGTGGACTAGGAGTGGGTCCTCCATAGGGAGGCCCAACGGGACATTGCGTTCCCAAATTGTTTATGTGGTGGGAATCGTGATTTGGTGGATTTGGGAGAGGAGTGGGGGAGAGTCACCTGGTATTTTAATTTTTATGAAGATTTTTGGCTCTATAGGTATTTTGTTTTTTTTGTATTATTTGATTTCGGTTTTCCCATTCATTTTGTATTTTTGATATTCATATGTGTCTTATATTGTCTAAGCACGGTTTAAATATTTTTTTTATATCTATTTTGGCTGTTGTAAGTTTTTCTATGATTGTTTTTGTTATTATTTCTTTTGGAAGTTGTCATTGATTGAATTGTGTATTTTTTATTTCAGTGATGTTTATGATTTTTTGTAATGTTGCATTTTTGACGTTTTTTTCTTCGGTTTTTTCTGTGAGTAGTTTCGGTATGGTGTTTGTTATTTCATTTGTGTTTTTAGTTGTTTCAGCCACGGAAATCTCGAAGAAAAAATGAGCCAGCACAACCACCAACAAAACATTCATCAGCAGTATAACCATCCGCACCACAGCCAAGGCCCACCGCCAGCGCATTCTTTGCAAAACCCAGTTGCGCACAGCGACTTGGTTAGTGCCTTCTGCGTCCTATTGTTATACTGACAAAGCTGATTGTTGCTAGCCCACCGGATGGATTACACAGTGGTCAGATCAGTACAACTGTAATTTCTATGTGAGCATTTTTTGGTATAGTTCTGATGCGGCGGAATGCTTGGCTAAACTTGACGTTTCAAATGACCATAGGTGAATACCACCACCGGCCAATCGCAGTGGACAGCACCGATCGCAGTTTCAGTACCACACCCTCAGCAGCAATACACTCAACAACAATACTCTCAACAACAGCAAGCAACTATTCCCCAGCAGCAACAACAATCGCAGTTCAGACCTTCTGGCCGAAAGAAGGCATTACTTGTCGGAATAAACTATACAGGATCGCAAGTTGCACTTGAAGGTTGTGTCAATGACGCAAACAACCTGAGAAACCTTCTGATCCGACAGTACGGCTTCAAGTCAGATAAGCAGAGTATGCTAATACTGACTGACGATTCTAAGGACCAGCGATTCCAGCCAACTGGCAAGAATATGTTGGCCGGTTTTCACTGGCTTGTTTCTGGCTCTCAACCAGGCGACCACTTGTTTTTCAGTTATTCAGGTTTGATTGTGTCAGTATTTTTCATTTTTTTAAATTTTGTCACTTTATAGGACACGGAAGTCAGATTAAAGATGAAGATGGCGATCGAGAAGACGGAATGGACGACACTATTTGCCCTGTTGATTTCCTTCAAAACGGTCAAATCAGCTCCGATTTGCTTCACAAAGCTCTCGTCACGCCTTTGCCAGTTGGCACTAAACTTACTGTTATTATGGACTGTTGCCATTCTGGCACAATGCTAGAATTGCCATACACTTATCAGCCCGACGAGCATGGGAAAATGTCGCAGGTTGACATAGTGAAAGAAGGTGTGCAAATATTTTCACAGGTAAAAGAACTCTTTCAGGGCGGACTATCAGCTGGAAAAATACAGCAAGCTGCCGGTATTTTTGCGGAAATCAGAACACTGGCTGCTGCTTTTTCGGGAAATCAGCCGGAATCGCAGGCCGGATTTAAACACGAGGATTTTATTGAAGCAAAAAATGAGGCCCCGAAGGAGGCGTATTTGATTTCTGGATGCTTAGATAATCAGACAAGTGCCGATGCAAAACTTGATGGAAGAGCGTCGGGAGCACTGACTTACGCATTTTTAAGCATTGTTCGTGAGAATCCACAATTGTCATATGAACAGTTATTGGTACACTTGAGAGTATTCATGCGGGAAGATCGTTTCAAGCAAATTCCTCAACTGAGTTGCGGATTTCCAGTAGATCCTCATGCAGTGTTTACTCTTTAGGAGAATTTGTTTCGTTCGATTTTGTTTTGTTGTGAACATTTCGCCCACATATTTCAAAAAAAAAAAACGAAGTTAAATTTCAAATAATGACCCAACTTGTGGACAGACTGGCACGATGGGCGTTGCCTTTGGGAATTGCAGCATCTGGCCTGCAGTATTCGATGTACAATGGTGAGTACTTGGTGAATCAATTGCTAAAGGCAAACGAAACGTCCCTAACATATCGATATATAATATTACAATAATGCCCTGGATTACATCTCTTTAGTTGAAGGGGGCCAACGCGCGGTTATCTTCGATCGTATTCGAGGGGTCAATCCAGACACCGTGAGCTTTTTGAATTTATTGTGCCAAACTAAAACAGAAAAATGAATCAAGGTTGGCGAAGGAACACACTTCCTGTTACCATGGCTTCAGCGGGCTATTATTTACGATGTTCGTGTGCGCCCGAGAAATATTTCGACAATGACCGGATCAAAAGACATGCAAATGGTTTCTCTGACACTCCGCGTATTGCACAGACCAGAATATGCACATCTGCCGACTATTTGGAAGACTTTGGGGTAAAAAAACCCGTTCGCATCATTCATTATTAATACAAGTGCTCTATGTCTTTTCTTAGAATGGACTACGACGATAGAGTCCTTCCATCTATTGGAAATGAAGTTTTGAAAGCAATAGTTGCACAATTTGATGCTTCGGAACTTATCACTCAACGTGAACTCGTTTCCACGAGAATTCGAGACGATCTTGTGAAACGATCTGCTGAATTTAACATTGTTCTTGAAGATGTTGCGATTGTGAGTGGTTTTTGCTTTAATAATTTTATAAACTTAAAAAACCAAATCAAACAATAGACCCACCTGACATTCGGTAAAGAATTTACAACAGCCGTTGAGCAAAAACAGATTGCGCAACAGGAAGCAGAACGTGCCCGCTTTATTGTTGAAAAAGCTGAGCAAGAAAAACTTGCAGCGATTATTCGAGCTGAAGGAGACGCGACTGCAGCCGACTTGATTAGCAAAGCAATAACGAAAGCGGGGCAGGGTTTGGTTGATTTGAGAAGAATTGAGGCCAGTAAGGAGATTGCAGCCACTTTGAGTGGATCAAAGAATGTCACGTATTTGCCAGGAGGGGCTGGAAATAACTTATTGTTGAATTTGGGAAACAATTAGTTTGGGTTTTTTGAATCGATTCGTGATTTAATTGCGGTTGTTTATTTTGTCAAACTTGAAAGTTAATGCACCGTCCAAAAACAGATAAACAGAGAAAGTTCAATATTTTTTTGTTTTGCTGATATCAGATAATTTGAAAATCACTTGTATCTTCAATACACCACTAAGAGATTGGTCTTAGTCGATATTCCAGGGACTTAGCAACTTCCTGAGTATAATCGAAAACACCATTCGCGCAATTAAAAACTATATTTTTTATATTTGATAATCTCAACAGCTTCGTCGGAGTATCTCCTATACCCCAAACAAAAACTCCATTGAATTGTATCTGTTCTAACTTTAAACAATGTGAAAATACCGGACCAGTAGTATGTAGTCATTGTTCATGAACAACTGGAGTTGTTAATTATGTGAACAAAATATTTACAGGTAGCTGATTGAGATAAGAAAACTTGGCCTCAAACTGTACAAAAGCATCCAAGAGTTGTTCAGGCCTTTTATTTTGTAATAATATTTAAAATTGTAATTTGGAAAATCTTATAATAATAGAAACCATGAAATTTGCTTTGTCAAAGATCCTTGTATAAAATTGCTGCTGAAACGGAAACCAATAACCTCAAACACCAGCATCACTGTATTCAAAAATGCCGATGACAAAACTGATGACAAGGGCCCATGTATAAATTGGCATTTAACTTTTGCATTACATCTACATTCTGAAGGAAATTATCAGCATCAATCCTTTTGATGCTTTGTTTGGACATACTACTGAAGTATAGCTGAGCATTGCAAAAATGTGAGAATTTCATCAATTAAAAATGATAATAATCCCTCATCCATGAAGAGTAACCATGAAGAAAATATGGAGGATTTTCACACATCTGGAACTAAAGAAGAATACAAAGAGTGTGAGCAGCTATTGCAGGATTTGTTTGATTTGGTAATATATTGTACATTTTATTATGATGATTCATTCGGCAAAAGCATCAGGACATTTGTGAAGAAAATAGTGCCAATATTCATGAAGCAGCAGCTAAAATACTGTCTAAAATACAAAACCAAAAGTATGCAAAAAAAGCAAGTAAATTATGTTGCATTTCTAGTAATGATCAAGAGGATACACCAAAAAATACTTGACTGCCAATTCATTTGTGTCTTTTGCAGAGTCATACAAAAAAGCCACAGATGTTTATTTTGCAATTGCTTCTACAAAGATCACAGCAGGTGCATACAAGCTGAGCAATAGGGCATCTAGAGGAGTGTTGGCTCAAACTGGAGAAGGCTGAATTTTGAAAATTCTCAATTAGAAAATGAGTGGAAAATTGCAAAACTAAAGACTAAAAAAACTGAATGTGAGTAAATGCAGTTTGAAAGAGTCCAAAATATGAAATAAGTTGGCAGAAAAATAAATAAACTGAAATTTTTAAATAAACATCTATCTAATTATGTAACTGAAATCATTTTTATTTATTTAATGGGGCCCACAAGTATTCTTTGTTAATCAATTATTTCCATTAATACATCATCATCAGAGTTTTCATCATATGAGATAGCAAATAATTGTACAAAAATGGTGGCAGGAAACCAGCAAAGCTATAGTTTTTGATTCTTGAAAGAGTTAAAAAAGGCCCAATTGTTGCAGTCTACATTATGATTATATGTGGTAAGGATTTTCAGTTGAAATTCTCTTTTTTATTATTATTCATTTTCATCACTCAAATCCTTCAATCACAAAAATGAAACAATCAACTTTCACCATTTTTTCTAGCCACTTAAGTTTTCACATCTGTATGTGCATATAACTTCCACTTAATGGCAAAATGGAAATATTGATTTAAATTTTGAATACACTTTTGTTGAAGAATTCTGTTCATCTTCCATAGCATCAGTATGTGATCACACAGTCAAAACCTCACTCTACTGTAACACAAACTTTACTCATAGGCTTTTTGAATTATTGTTCAGCATCAGACAAGTGAGTTTCTAAAAATTATTAATAAAAAACCTATGATGGATGAGATCAGGAGCGACTATTAGAAGGGTTGTCAAACACTACAAGTTGAAGATTCCCAATTTTTAATCAGAACTAAGTGTTGGTAGACAACTTTTGCATAGAAGATAGAGACCATGTCTTGATCCTGGTTCAGTGCAATACAGGTGTCCCATGATTTCATCAGGGCAAGTGACTGAAATTTCAGCGCATGTCTTTGCCTGTGGCCATACCACCCACTATGCAAGCTTTATGCCTATTTTCTTTGTGATTTTATTTCCATCTTTTCTCAATGATCAAGATTGAGCCCAGATGGCACGTAACGAAGGGAAATGGGTAGTTTTGCTTCCAGTTCAATTTCTTATTATCAAACTGCGTCATACCGATTTATGTGTCTATACTTCGAAACTGGCAGAAATGTTCAGTTTTGGCTCGTTTCAATATACGAGTGGGAAATTTTCGAAATTTCAGATTGTCACATGACTTCTCTTTTTGCAATTTGTTCGATTTGTATAAATGCTAATTTTCACAGATTGACAATGCTCAAAACCTACTGGCGTCTTTCCCGCGAAAGTTTAAATTATTAATACGTGCAAGTACTATCCACACTACTTCCTTCAAGGAGTATTTCTCACAAACAAGATTCGCACTCGTGAACCTTTTTGGGATTTTCAGTTTTGGAGGATGCAAAGAGAATGACTGTGTTTTGAGAAAATGTATTGGGATTGTTGTATATGTGATTGTGGATCAAGTTTGTGCAAACGCTTGGTTACTGTTTCAAAATAATTCAGTTACAATGTTAACTAAAAGGGCAAATGCCGAATATAAAAGGCCAACAGGGTATGCCACAAGAAAAAACTGCTCAGACATGCTTAAAACTGTAACAAATATCAAGCTAGTGCTGTATGTGCCCCAAAAAATGCTGAAAATACTAACAAACCCAACGAATTCACTGGGCTTCTTTGGTTTTAGTTGTTGAATAAGTTTAATATGCATTATTTTAAAATACTTCAGGTGCAATAAGATACTGAAAGAACTCAAAAAAACCATCGACAAAAAACAATGTCCTCCAACCACACTCTCAGTTCGTGTACTCGTAATTCCAGTATCACTCATGAGGTTACGGCAATAACGTAAGTAAAATTGAATTGCACATTTCCTGCCTGCCAATATTTTTTGACACGTAGTCCCTGTGTGAAATACTAAAATGAGCAGAACTCCTCCATACAAAAACCGGACCTGCGAGATCAGTTTCATCGAAAATGCTCTTGTCAATTGGTGTGAGTGGATTTAGTACAGATATTTCCTATTCTTCTAATTATCAGCTGTCGAGGCAGCAGATCTTTCAGTGAAATTTTTCTGTCAAATTTTTCTGTTAAATATTATTTTATTATTTCATCAGGAAGGGAGCAAATTTGACAGTCGCAAAGCTTGTTGCATGAAACGATCTTTCTGATCGTCAAGATGAGCATCAATTTCATCGGCTATTGATTTCAGCATCATTGTCACCGTGTCTGACGCGACTTGCTTGATAGTCTCAGGCTCAAGTACATCAAATGGATTAGCCGCTAGCACCACAAGTTCAGGGTTAAATTTAATTATTTGCGGTAGGATGGTAGAAAAAGCATTTTTAAAAAAGCATTCTTACCAGCGGTACGTTTTTCTGCTTCGACTCTCTCCAGTTCCAGTCTTGCCTCTACTTCAATTTGTTTGATCTTTGCCTGTTCTGCTTCATAAGTTTCAAGAGTAATCGCTTCAATCAGTGGTGCTGGCGCGATTGGCTCTTCAACGTGGACATTAATTGAATTTATTACAACGTTTTGGTCATTTAACGCGACATATTGATAGAGCTTGTGATGTTGAAATATTCTACGCGCTTTTTTTGGTTATGGTCAAAACCAAATTCAGTATTTTTTCTTTTTACCCTGAAAGAGCATAATCAACAATTAATTTGCTTTCGCGAGGACCAAACAGATCGTCAAAATTCGAGGCCGCGCTATTAGCTGTGACTAATGCTTTAAATTTTTCAATTGCTCGAATTGGTGACCCATTTTCAGAATCCGCTGAAGTCCTTCGTTAGGGAAAGTGATACTATTTATTGCATTTTCTTACATGTTATTTGTTTTAAAGTAATTTTCATAATCGAAAGTAGTATAGACGTTTGCTGAGGGCTAAATCCGTTTTCTTTCGCGAATCTGTTTTTTCAATTAGTGTCAATAACCCATTTTGAAAACTTACTGATACACGCCAAAAAAGAATGTCATCATAACACTTTGATGTATTTCTTCTCTCCAAGCTGTGTAGTTCAAAATGATTGCTATTTTGCTGGACAACGATTTTTTAAATAAAAATTGGATTTTGGTGATATATCTCACTTGAAAGAGTCTTCCAATTCCAAAACACCGATTTCAGAAATTTGCTCGTGCGTCAGACATAACCAATCAGCCTTTAAAATTCTTTATTAGTTTTAGCATGGTTTTTTCTCATTTCGAATGTTTCTTCTACCTGATCCGCCGAATCAATCCAGTCAAAATCTGTCGGTTGCCTTCTCAAACGGCTTCCCTGCTTTGAAGAAGCACTTTTACTGTCACGACCTTTCAAATTTTCTGGCTTAATAATGGCAGATGAGTTTGATTTTTTTGGTTGAGGACCCATTTTTGATTTTGCGACAATTTCAATACAAAGCGAGAAACTGATCAACAAAAAAATTTTGACCGCCTCTCCAGAATGAAACTTGCCCAACTCAAAAACTTATAATAAAAAAAAGAAAACTCCGGAAAAAAAAAACAAACTCACAAAAAAAAAAGGGCGTTTCTAATGGCAATGTGTGTCACCATCAAAAAAGACCAGGAAGACAATAGAATGATGGAACACGTAAGCAAGACCAATAACCAGAACAAAGTTACATTACTAGAAAAAAAAAAACCAATGGTCCATGACCAAATAAAACTGCATGTAAACCATCATTCATCATTCTTTATTCAACTAAATGGATCAAACTCATTCAACTTTGCATTTCTTTTCGCAACATTCCCATTACTATTTTGCTCATTTTTGCTATTGCGTGCCCCACCACCAACAGTCATTGGAACCAACATTCCACTACTGCCAACTCCGCCGATACTACTACCACTGCCACTATTTCTACCTCCTTGCCATCCATTATTGCCATTGTTCAATCCGTTTGGCAACGTATTGCTGAAGCTAGTGTTTGAAGATTGCGGAAATGACGCAAATGACTGTTGAGGCAAGAAAGACTTTGAACCTGAATTTAAAGTTGCCTGTTGCTGCGCTGGCGGCGGTGCTATTTTGGGAACATTGGCACCTTCAGCATTAGCAGCAAAAGTGGCAGATGCGTGTGGTTGGAATTGATTTCTAGAAGGGGTTGAATTGTTGTTGACACCTGACAGGCGAGTTGAAGTGGTTGCTGACGGGGGTGTTATTGACGATGATGATGCGGTGGCAAGCACTGTTGGCTTAATCCACGAAATCGGCACCGTGTTGTTTCGCGTGGGTGCGTCAAATTCATCCCATCCGTCTTGAGATATGGGCAAAACTTTGGCTGAAGACGACGAGCGATTCGTTGAGTCGATTGAGCTTCTCCTATGCGAATCCGAAACAAGTCTTTTTTTGGATTTGAATAAATAATTTTTAATGAAATTAAAAAAATATAGTTTTACGTTGTGAAACTGGAAATTTGCCCTGGAGCATCAGGTTCTCTCGGTGGATCATGCTGGCTTTCTAGACTTTTAGTTTCTTCTAGAAACTTTGTGTGCTCCGATTCAACACGTGCAGTTAATGCATGTATAACGCCCATAAACTTGTTGAACTGAGAATGTGTAGTACATATTTCAGAATGAGCAAAAAAAAAAACAAAAAAACGTACCTGTTTAATATTCAAAACACGATTAACAGCCATCCTCCACAGCTCCGGCAAAATTTCTCCAGCCACAGCATCTTTATCAACATACTTTGCAACCTCATCATAAACAGCCAAAATTGCTACAAGCAGTGCCGGCTGCTCATGAATCTTGTTCTGTTTCAGCAGTGGGACGACTTTCTCAACAATTGTAAACTTGTCAAGTACTTTAAGCATTGAATGGATGGCTATTAGGGCGGCTACGCGGATGCTGAGGATTGGAGATGAGAGGTATAGGTTTTGGACTTTGGGGAAGAGGACGGATTTTACGGATGTAAAGTCGAGTTTTGATGTTAATTGGGGTATTGTTTTTATTGCTTGTTCTTGGACTTGTGGGACATTGATTTCAAGAGCGCCATAAAGAAGTGGCATGATATCTATTTGAAAAATTGAAATTTCGATTTAAAAACCAATAAATATGTATCTTAGTTAACCTTGTTTGAATGCCTCAGACGAAGTACATTTTTTTGTAAATATATCCATCCGTGATAATAAAAGAATAATTGCTTGGGGAGGGTCTATAAAAGTAGAAAGTCAGTAAACAATGAAAATAATGGTAAAAAAAAAAAGTTGAAATAAGATAATAACCAGTCATTTTGAAAATTGGTTTTAGCGCGGGCATAATAATTGTGCTAAACTCCTGTGCGCCAATATTTTCGCTAATCCAAAATATGTTTGGTAGCACGAAAGGGACCAGTAATGGATCCTTCAGTTCGTTCAAGAGCGCTGGTAATATTTTTCGATTTACCAGTTGGATAGAAAACTGATTGATTGGTCGATTGTATTGGATTTAATTATTTTCAGTGATAAAAATGCACGAATTTATTGCCACCGGCACTAACCTTGTCTAACACTTTGACAAGACCTTTGAGAAATTGCGCTTTATCAATTGAAGATTTTTCGACAAAGGCATCAAGAAACGCAAGAGTAGACACCAATATATTTTCAAAAAAAGGCGATTGGCAAAATTCACTCAACGTTAAACGACGACTAGGATCGCGAGTCATCATTCGAGGTAGATACGAATGCAATTGGGCAGGAACATTGTTTAAATACGGGTCAAAAAATTTCGGATCCTCAAGTTGTCGGATACGAGTGGAATAAATGTGTGAATTTTGGTTCGATGAAATGGGGGGTTTTCCGCGGTTGAATACGGCGAAAATGAGGCATGCGAGGGACCAAATGTCGGAGGCGGCAGAGCACTTTGCATCCATGGCGCATTCGGGGGCAAGGAAATCGAGATCCGGGGAGCAGAAGGGAGGATAATTTCCAAGGGAAAACGCCGAAGATGCGTTCTGGCTGAAGGCAAAGCCGGCCAGTTTCCAATCGCCTTTCGCGTTAATATAGACGGCGTCGGGGGCCAGGCCGACGTGGACCCAAGAATTGGAATGGAGGAATTGGAGGGCGGAAAGCAGCGAAAGCAGGCCGCGCGTAATGTCGACAATATCAAGCGGGTTGTCCGAATGGATATCGGAACGCGAAGAGTCCGAACGCGGGCCCTGGGTCAGCAGGTCGGCGAGGCAGGCACGCAAAGGCTCGCTGGCAAACACGAGCTGCTGCCCAGTGACCGGCGGCTCGACGACGGCCAGCAGCCCCGGGTGCCGCAGCCGCGTGGCAATCTGCGCGTCGCGGAGGAGGACGGCGCACGTCTCGTCGCGGTCACGTGCCGCCGCGTCACGTGACGCCGCTGTCCGGACAATCGCCGCGCCGACAGCCGCGCCCGCATTCGCACTTCCCGCCACAAACACTGCTACTGGCGCTCCGTCCGCCCGCCGTCGCCCCGAATACACCCGCCAGTTGCCGCCTTATTGCAGTAATCTGTTGGTTAACGCCTCCCTACAATTCATTCGTCCCGCTTCCTCACCTGGTCCGCCGCTGCCTATTGGTTCCTGCGTTTCAACCGTGCTGTTACCGTTGCTCACCCCAAGCCATTTGAGCATTCTCCAAAAAAAAAAATGTGTTTTATGAATAGATAAATCTGTATCCATAATATGACCTAAAAATTATAACTGATGAATTATCTCTGCTTTTATTTTTGTTTGTTTCCTTTGCACCCATATAATTATTTCATTTGTATTCAAACAATTGACAAAAAAAGGATTTTAGTAAAAATTCACTATCACAGAATAATCCCTATATTTATATTCTGCAATCTCATTTTCAATTTTTCTCTTTATCAACCTGGTTTGCAAATTCAAATGTGACAAATCAATAATGTCGCTAAAAAGTGGGATGCTACACTCAAAAATTTGTTCAAATCTTACAGTTACAAAAATGGCCAACAATTCTGGATGCTTTATACTTGGTTTTCAGAGACTTTTAAATCAATCCAGTTCGGTAAAAAGATTGTTGGTGGCATCTTGAGAGCCTATATCTGTATGATGTTACAATATCCACTGGAATCAATTTTCACAAAATGATTTTTGGCTAAAGTCAGTGTTTTTTGTGAACAAGAAAATGATAAGAATAACAATAATATTTTACTATGTCATATCTGCATCAAACATTTTAAAAACTGGTGTAGTAATAACAGTGTGTTTTATTCTCATGTTCAACGCAGTATTCTTTCCAATTCGACCAGTGTTTGTCAATTTTTCCTCCTCGTATCAACAAAATTTTTGTCGTCAAATTTTCCATTTTTGACGACCTTTCCTCCTTCTTAAAAAGGTATCAGATAAGAAGCAGAAAAAAAAATTGCAGAAAGAATGAGGGATCATTTGGCTGATCAGTATCAAAACTGTGTTGCAGAGTTTTTAGTCAAGCCCCATGCACCAAGCAATGGACCTCAAGCAAGAAATGGCTGTGCTGCACAAATTGTGAAACTTTTAGACTATGTATTGAAAATAAGATCCAATGCAGAAATCTTTTTGATGAGCACACAGCAGCTTGCAGAAGTTGACAAAAAAAAACAAAAAAAAGCAATTCAGTTACAATGACATCCTCCTTATTTTAATATCAAATAAAAATATAGTTATTATGAAAGAAATAATTTATTACAAGAGATTTATCTAGAGCTTCAAGTATCAGAAAATGGTATTTGTACTTTTTTTTGTTGCAAAAAAATTGTTTGTATAGAAATGATTGTGTATTCAATTGCTGTACTATTTCAAAATTTATTTTATTGTGGTTTTGACACAAAATGAAAAATTGGGTGCATTTCAAATATAAACCACAACAATTGCATCAAACTAACACTCTGCCTTTGTTGCCCTACACAAAAACTGACAATGATATTCATGGAATGGTGATTGAAACATTGCCCTTCATTCATAAGCAGGTTTGGAGAGAATCAAATTTGCATTCATTCTGCATGATGAGTCATTTACAGTGAAAGAAGACATATGTGCCTCTTTCAACTTCAGAACCTATTTCATTGTGACCTTTTTCTGCAGCAGCTCCAGCTTAATCAGCTTTTTACAGTTCCAGAAACTGTCAAACACGTCTCATTAAGATATTGAAATAGATTATGGCATGACACTAACTTTGACTGTTTCTTTGAACCATTTATACATTAGTAACTTATTAATATTGGATAGCTTGATCCAACTCTTCTTGGATCCTGCTTTCTGAAAGCCAAAAAATGAATCCATATCAGTGAAATCAAGCTCTTCAGTTCACTTTGTTCCTCATGTGAATAAGCCACCATCAACAATTATATGTTTGTGCAAAACTTTATATTCTTTTGCTTTTTTCAACACTAATGTCTTGAACTTGTCAAATGTGTTGACATTAACATCAGATGCTGCAACAAGTTTTTCATTTTTAGTGACAAAATTCCATTGGTATAAATTAGCAGTAAAATTAAATCTTCTAGAAAGCGCTACAATAGATTGGTCAATTCGGTCAAAATTAATTAATTCCAAGGAATTCTGACTTGAAGGACATATATTGTTAGCAGAGGTGACAGACATGCATAAAAAAAAAATCAATCCAGTGCTATTTAATGATTCATTGTGTAGATTCTATGTATTTTACCACATGGTACCTATAGTAGGTGAATGTAATCTTTTTTGGAGTGGTGCTGACCCACAGCACAGTTTTGGCACAGATTTGTGTTCAAGGTTGCACAGAGCAGTAAAGATTTTGTTTAAAATCGATTACTTTATTGAGTGCATGATTGTGCAATACACATGTTATTGTAGAACTTCCTACAATTTGTGGTGGAAAATTCTGGGACGAGATTGTGACCAGGCGCCAGTCTCGCAATAACAGTGAGAAAAAAAAATTAAACTGAACTGGTGTGTTGCTCTTCCCCTGCCCATGTTTCCTTCCTCTGTCCAATATCTTGCGCTTTATCAATACTGCTTTCACTGCCCGGCGATACGAGGATGTTACCTGCAAATAATGTGGACTCCCTCAAGCATCCCAGCTTTTACCGTCAGATCTACTCTCTAGCCTTCTTGTTTATCCAAGTTAGTTGATCTGAACTTATGTACTTCATAGACATGATCAAGAAATTTTTTAACAAGAAACCTCGCACGAGCACTGGCATTTCAGGCATCCCTCCCTCTGGAGGGAGAAATGTGCTGATAAGATAGCTCCGGAGGATCCAGCCGGTGAGTTTCGACTTTGATCACAAACTAATTTAACACCAAACAGAGAAAGCATTGCCCCCACTCCCTGTTGATGCTCGTAATCATGCTGAAAACTCATTGCTGGATGAAACAAACGAGGCAGCCATTTTTCCGTTTGTCTTGAACAACCGCAATGTTTCTCCTTCTGCCGCTGGTAAATACTGCTTTGAATGAGATGTAGTTGATATTAATTTTTTGTTCTGATTGAATCAACATACGTTCCTCAAGCATCTGACGACGCTCTCGCGGAAGAAAACGTGCTTCTCAAATAGGAGATTGCACGATTGGAAAGTTTTGTGTTGCTGTTACAACAAGAATTTCGGGTTTCAACCGACATGGAACCTGCACATACCATGAACAACCGGTTCAAGTTGATGGAACAAGCACCTGCGACTTGCGTCTAAAGAAATTAGCTCATGAGGTGGTTATTACAAAAGTTGATCAAAGAAGCCTTTCGGATCCAAAGAAGCAAATTGGCAGTAAGCCGTTCCGCCCCGAGTTTCCACACAACTCTACTGTCTCGATTCGTGTGTGGTGTGCCAAAGAGGAAAAATTTGTTCGTATTCGTGTTGGTGAAGGAATTTTGGATGACACACCTCTCATTGCTGTCTCGCATACTTGGAATGGGGCCATTGACACGGACAACCTTCCATGTTACCCAAACTATACCAAAAATATTTTTAAGGCGGTCAAGACAGCTGCCAAGGATCAGCTACAAGGAGATGAACAGGAAAATTACTATGTCTGGCTGGATTACTTTTGCACCAATCAATTAAATCCGTCTGAAGTTCGCGAAGCAACAATGAAAATGTCATGGGTCTATGCTACTGCCCGTTTCGCTGTTGTGATTTTGGATACCTCTCTTCCATATGGTGTTCTTAATGAGCAGGCTTGGTCGCGGCGTATGTGGACAATGCAAGAGGAATTCCTATCTACGGAACTAGTTTTCTTTGATCGTGACGGAAACAAGGAGACTGAGGCGAATGAAGCAGAAGATGGGAAGATCTTCTTGCCAATTATTCGAGATGACCACAACTATTATGACCAAAACAGGGTTCTTATTGCTACAGGTCATGTTCGAGATCCCAATATGCAAATCCAAAAGCAGGAATTTAAAGTGTTTTGGCCAAAGGTTGCTTGGCGCTCTAGTTTCATGCCCTGCGATATGGTCTATGCAACCCAATATTGCTCCAAGCTTCAAACTTATCTTGATATTCGCTATGATTTGGAACTTTTTCAAGTCCTTGCTTTGTATTTGCAGCGTTTGATTGAAGCTGGTGACCGTTCAGTTACAGCTGTTCATATGATCCAATTTTGTCCAGGATGGGGGTGCACCAGTGTTCTGGCTCAGTCAAAATACAAGATTACCAACCCTCTTGGTTTTATTGGCGGCTTGGGGTTGTTTGGTGGCAAGCCTGTTGCTATTGAACTGAAAAAGTCTCGTGTCTTTTTGATTCTTAACGGAAACGGGAAACTTGTCATTGAACTCAATGACTCACTTTACCCAGACACTGCAGAGACAATCTGCAAGCTTTTTGAGGACCATGCTTTTGATGCCAGTTTGAAAACGCCCGACTTCTTAATGTTTGCAACAACAGGTTTTTGTCTTTAAATTTTCTCAATTAAAGTCTTATAATTATTTTTAGAGGAGGTTGAATTGTCTGCAGTTGAATGTACCAAGGCAAGCCCAAAAGTGTCTTACGGAACAGCCTTTACAAAAAAGGGGTCTTCTATGTCATTATTTGGTGTTTTTCTTGGTGAAAGTTTAAATAGTGACCCTTATCTTATTTTTGGAACTGTGGTTGAAGGACTGGATCTGTTGACCAGGCTTGAAGAACTGCCCTCAATTTGTTTGTCTGGTAAAATGCCTCTTGAAAATTCTTTGAAACTGGAGCCTGTTGTCAGCCTTCTTATTGATGCCACAGTTGTTCTTGCAAGAGTGAACGTCAAGGAGGAATCTCCTCTCATGGTTGGCTTTGATGAAACCAAATATTCTGAACCAGCAGATGGCAAAGAATCAAAAATGGCCTGGTCAACATGGAGTTCAGTGTTTCTCAACCATCCAGACAAAGGGTGCTGGAAATTTTTGAAAAGTTGAGTGACTAGAAATTTAAGAAAGGCCTTGTTTCTTGCTTGCTTCAACGCTACTGGGGAATGATTGAAGAAATTTATAGCAGAGATTGGAAACTATCCTCGTCTAACATTTCCTGGTGATCAAAAAATCCATCAATTGGAAAAAATTACACTTGCTCAGGTTTCTGAGAAAGTTCGGTTGGATGGACTATCCCTAATTGATGGATTGAAGTTGCAGAGCAACCAACCATTCTACATGAATTTGGGAATCCAGTTGGAGAAACTTATGTAGGCAAATAGTGAGGAAGCTGCCAGCCAATTACTGGGAATCATTGCTCATATTACTGCTAGTATTGTTGAGACCTATGATAAATTGGGTTGTTTAGAGGAGGAATACTCCACTTTTGAGCTTCTTTTGAATCAAGATGGGTTTTGGATTTCTGGATCAAAGTTGGTTGTCGACAAAATCAAGTTGGTTTCTACTAGACAGCTTCTGGATGATCTTCATTTGTATTGATACAATTTGGCATCATGGTTGGATCAATTTGATGATGATCGAGAACAAGCTGTCAGTGTCATGCCAGAAATTTTGGACATTATATATTTTGATGGTGGCAGACTTTACTGTGCTGATGTCTTGCATGAGAGAGCGCAAAAAGTGCAGGATATTAATTCTGCAATGAAGCATTTGCACACTGAACAACTCACAGATGGAGTTCATGGCCTTGGACAGAGAATTTTGGTGCAGAATATGAATTACTATGACCAAGTTTGGATTAGTTTGAAGCTCTCACAGGCAGGGGAACTGAACAACTGTGTTCCTGTCCATGAACATGAATATGATGAGACTCATGGAGTTCCAGTTTTTCCTGTCTCTAATTCCAAACAAAAGTTTGAAATTGGTTGGAGCATTGTTTGTGGTGTGAAAAAGTGATGTGAGCGCCAAAAGAGTTGGCAGTTATGGTCTGATTTAGAAAAAGAAATTTCATTTAAAGATGTAGATTGTTTTGTCAAAAGAGAGGAGCCAGATGTTACCCAATGGGAATCATCAATAAGGACAGATTTATATCCCAACTTTGTTACTTACAACCTTGAGATAAAAATATCTTTGGAAAATGTTCACATTGACTGCTGAATCTGTAAAAAATTGAGAGTCTTTAAATTAGCTTAATAATTTAAAAATACACCTTGTGCTTGCCTGAATTAAATTAATCTCATTGCAAACTAAGAAAACACCTTTTTTGACATGTCACACATAATTGGAAAATCAAAAAATTCAGCATCTCATTGGTAATGATTGTTGAAAAGTGCTGATTTGTTGCAAAGTCTATACAATTGAAAATATACAAGAATTTTAAACTTGAATCCATCAAGTTCTTTTGTATACAAAATTAGAAATAAAATTTGTACATATACATTGATATTTAAATTTGTACATGTAAACTGATATGTCATACCAAAATTGGTAACTTGGTGGTTAAGGTGCCATCTGGTGAAAGAAACTGGTTCAATTCTCATGCAAGCTGTTATTTCTCTGTAAGTTTACTGTTCTCAGATTTTTTTTTCTCCATTATAACTCTAAGAGTGGCAATATTATCTCTGGAAAGAATATAAAGGCATTTAAGTATAGAAGATACCAATCAATGCATTGTTTGGAATGGTAGGACATGCTATGAGTATCATGAAATTCTGAAAGTGCATTCTTATAGAACAGTTCTACCAAGAAAATTTGAAGTTTAGTTGTGGCAAAAACTTCTGCTATCATTATCTGAAAGTTGTATGAATAATTAAACATTGCAGTATAAAAAAATTTGTACCTTCAATTGTTTTGTGGCATAAAACTGTGGAAGTGAAATATGTTAAAATATCTGAGGAAGCAGTGACAAATTAAATTGCAAGATATCACTGCATCTCACAATAAGGTTGGGCAAAACGCAGGCAGACAGGGATGTTGCCAAGACACCCAACCAAGCTTGTGAGGTATGTCCAACCAGGATCCAAGAGAGGAGAGCGCAGCCTGGCTGCCAGGCTAGCGCGTTGTTCAATATCCAGTCAGAGGTAAGTCAGGTATGCGTCAGACGCCCATTGTCCCAGTGCTTGAATTTTGTATTTGGTGTATCCCAGATTTGCTGCTGCAGTTGCACCCCCAATGTGAAAGCTGTGTCCTACATAGTGGTTGGGGTTTTCTCCAATGGCAGGGAGAAGCGAACGGATCAAGTTAATAAGAAAGTCATGCAAGAAGGGACTACCAGAAGGGAGTGAAAAGAGGGGGGCATTTGGTGCCATGGAAAAGCTGGTGAAGAGCTTGAAGAGGAGTGGTGCAACAGGCTGGGTCAGTGGCAAGTCCAATAGTGAGGGTGACCCCTTTGCAGAAGGGATCAGTCTTGGAGCTTGATATGGCAAGTTCAACAAGGCGCGGCTTGCTGGTGACCAGGAAGAAGTGGACGGCTCCACGGAAAATCTGCCAGGTGGGGTACATGAAGGGTGTGTAGCTGTTGAAGGGGAATTCTCCAGAACAAAGGAAGGCAAAGAAGACTGTGGTCCAGGCAGCGGTGGCAATGACTGCTGAGTCTGGGTTGCTGGAGTCAAGGAGGGGGATAAGCTGAGAGAGAATATTGTAGGAGATAGGGAGGTGTGGTTTTGCATTGAGGTGGCAATGGGAATGTGAGATACCCCGGAGAACACGGTGGAGAAGTGGGGGTCCAGAGACAAAGATGCTGGGGTATCCTTTGTCAAGGTGGAGGGAGGATACTGCAGAAAGGTATTGTTTGATGGTTTTGGGGTTGACCTGTTGTGCAAGAGCGGCTGACCAGCTGCAGAGGGTGATCTTGGTTGCCAGGAGGGGGTTGCCGTCTGAGTGAAGTAGTTGGCAAGTGTGGCAGAAGTCCAAGAATTGTTGTTGGGCAGAACAGTAGTTGCGGCAGGTTGAAGCTGTGATTCCATGGAAGAGGTAACATGCCACTTCTTGTGGAAGGTGCCAGTGGGAAGTGTACCAGGCAGGGTCAGGCTGAGGGAGGCCTTGGGTGCAAGCTGCCTGAATTGCTGCATATTGAAACGGGAAAGGGCATCAGCAACAGAGTTAGTATGGGTTGAGGTCCATTCAGAGCAGATGAAAAAGGAATGGGTTGCAGAAAGGAGAGAGAGGAGGTGGAGCAGGTGTTAATGGGAAGGAGAGGTGCAACATGGGGCACTGTTAATCCAGTGATGGACGGCGTTGTTGTTGCAGAAAATCCAAATCCTTAGAGACCTCCAGCAGGGACCAAAAATTGCTGCACGGTAAAGAGCTTGGCCCATTGAATA
>JADGJH010000307.1:6376-21525 GCA_027596945.1 Physocladia obscura
TTTTTTAATTTTTTATTCATGATACACCTAAAACAGAAAAACATCAAACCTCAATAGCAGCAACCGAGACATTCTGGGAAATATTTTTATATTGATGCAAAACTTCTTTCGCCATTTTTCCTTTCCGAAGGAACACCGACAACTCAATAAAACGCAAAACGACAGGTTCCAGCGTTGTGATTGCCGTTGAACGTGAGCGTTTCGACATTATTACTTCATGTAGCAGATCGAGTGCTGTTTCGCTCTGGTTGACGGCCATGAGTTCTATTTAAACAACGTCCGCGGAGGAATCAGTATCGAAATAGCATTTTGCAAGTGCATGAGCGAGTGAGTTATCGGTACATTTTGTAATGGTTTGTATATTAACGAAATGATTGTGAAAGGAACATGGACAGCACTGAACACACCTTCGGCTCTCTTTAGAGCATTTTCAGGCCGCTGGTATATGCGCGACTAAGAACCGAAAAGGATTAATGGCAATGTTGGTCATGTGTTAATGGGGTTTGCCTTTGCAAGTGCACACAATCTCTCACCATTTTTGAACTGTTGAAAAAAAAGAAAAGAAAAAGACCAAAAAACAGATAGATTTTTATTGCCTTGCGGTCGGCATGAGCTTCACAAAACTAGATCCTGAATAATTTGCTGGATTGCTTGCGCGTTCTGTGAAATTAGTCTACAAAGAACAAATCAACACATGAAGAGTCTGACAAAACACAAATATTACACTTGCTTTGGTTAACTAAATCAACTTGCCAAAATTTTAACTCTAATTCCTGAGGGCAAACCGGATGATCTGACATAATGAGTAACCAAAGGTTCAAAAGAAACACAAAAGATTTATTTGTTCCGTCTACTCTCCAACAGATCATTAAGATTGGCGGGCTTCAGGTTGCTAAAAGTGGAAGCAGAAACGGCACCAGTGGCAGATTTCGCGTTGGGGTGCAAACGCGCTTCGAGCAATTCGAGTTGACGCGTTGACTCTTTTAATGACGTGCGTATGGTTTCGATTTCGTCATTGAGCTGTTCTTGTTCTGTCAAACCGATGAATGCATGATGGTCAGGAGATTTACTGCGGATAAGATGTCAGAGGAATGAGGATAGCGCACCGGACTCGATGCGGGCCTTTGCCGAGTCGCGGTCGAGGCGCATGGAAAAGTCGCCTGCAAAGAACCACACTTTGGGATCTGAGCCAAAGATGAGATGGAAGAGGAGAAGGTTTAGAGACACAAGAGGAAATGGCAGTCAGGTGGCATACCGACTTTCGCCTGGCGAAAACAGGCCAAGGCTTCGCGGGTTTCGTTGCGGCGGCGGTCCAGATCGATGAGCAGTTGGCGTGCAGCGAGTATGTCTTCAGCCAGCCGCTCGACTTCTGCCTGGTCTTTGAGTGCGTCCATTGAACAGAAAGTTTTCGTTCAAAAAAGAGAAAGAAATGGCTTTTGCTGGCGGACCTCGAGGTGCCGGGGTTGTCCGCCTCCCCGCCGAAGTGAACCGCATTCTGTTTGTGCGCAATCTCCCTTCAAGATCTCGGCCGACGAAATGTACGATCTATTTGGCAAGTACGACCCCATCAGGCAGATCCGCGTCAGTTCAAGCCCAGACGCTAAGGGAACGGCCTTTGTCGGTATGAACTCCTTAAACTGCTTAGACTCTTTTAACTCCATCACGGTCGCTCAGTTTACGAGGATATCATGGATGCAAAGGGTGCGTGTGACCATCTGAGCGGATTTAACATTATGGGGCGATACCTGATTGTCTTGTACTTTTCGCCCTCCAAACAAACAAAGAAATCCGATCTGGCGTCAAAGGTTCTTTATTCCTCATAAGATGTGTTGCGCTGACAAAAAACCAACTCAGGAAGCGGAATTGGCGGAAATGAAAGCCAAATACGGCGAGGCCTGATTGTCTATACTCTACTTTGGTCTATTCTTATTATAATTCAAAACAAGCGTCACATAAACTTCCAATTATTCCTATCCTATCTTTTTTTTTTGTTTCCCGTTAATTCATTCTTGCTCACCCATTTTCATCAATTCAGCAAGTTCGTTTTCATCAAACAATGTGCCGAGTTTCGGCGGCAGCGCCAACAGTATTGCAGGCGTTTTTGAAGCTGCTGGATTTTGGTTTTTTTCCAGTCGTGGCAAATCATACTCTGACGTTCCCTCGACAAAAGTCGCATCGTGCTGAATTAGTGACGCTGCTTCCGAATTTCTATTCCGCAATCCTGTTTGCCTCGACACCGGACTTCCGAATCCAGGAGAATACGAATTCAAATCACTTCGAATTATATTATCCCCCAGCATCATAGTCATTGGCACACCTTCGAAACCACAAAGCCATATCCTCACAAACTCATGCATTTCGTAAAGTAGATCTTTGGCAACCGTCACATCCCGCCTCGCGCGATGAATAATAATTAACTTTCCCTCACTGCTATGATTTATTGAACAAGAAACATTTGCTAAATATTCCAAAGTGCGCAGAGCAGTATCTTTAGTGATTGACGGCGAATTTGAGCGGCGATGATCCTTGGCAATGTTTGACATGTCCATGATACCATCAAAGTCTAATTTTTCCGATATTTGGGAGTCTAGGAGCGCCAAAATCGATTTCTCGCAAGACACTAATTTTCGCAAGATAAGCGTTTTTTTTGCCAATATTCCATCTATCATCTTTAAAGTTGCTTTTACAAGTGAGTTGTTGATATTTTCGCGAGGAGCTACCGCCGAGTTTTGCACAGTAGAGGCTATGATATGAGGTGGCGTTTTTGTTTGTGTGATTTCTTGCATTTTTGTTGGAGAATGATAATGTCTTTGATTGTTATACGTGTTCTCTATTTTTGATTTCCAATATATTTGCTCCTGAATATTCCGATTCAATGAGTTAGACATGATACTTTGTTCTGAAATGTTCACATGTTCGATATTTTGATTCGATGCAACAATCTTTGATTGTATAGTGTCCAATTTACATCGAAGAGAATTTTCTCGTCGCCCAGTTTCAACTATTTCTCCACATAAAACTTGATTTTCAGCTTTAGCGTTAGCCAGCTTTTCTTCCAACTCATTTATTTCAGCACAAAGTTTGTCTATCTTGTCATGAGAATACACCAAATTTTCTGACAACTGGCCATTTTTATTTTGCAGATCTTGAACCTCTCCCTGTTTTTTGTCCAGAAGCTGCTTGAGTGAGAATTTCGCGTCTGAATCTCTTCTACGCAATGTTGTTTCAGCCTGCTCCAATTTGTCTTTGTATTCTCTGACAAACGCCTCAAATTTGTTCTTTTCTGACGTCGCCGCATCTTGAAGAGCTGCTGTTTTTGAGGCTTGTTTCGTAATTTCGTTTTTGAGGTTTGCTAATTCACTGTCGCGGTTGCCCAATATAGCACGTAATTTATCCAATTCGACATCTTGCAATGAATGTTTCGAGTTTAAACCGTCGAATGCATTTTGAAGCTTCATTTTCGCTTTCATCAAACTGTCAGTCAATTGCTTCAGATACTCATTCGCACCTTCCAACTCTTTTACTCTCAACCCCGCTTCTTTCAACTGCGTAGAGACTTCCAATCCCGCTACAGTCTGCGCAGTGCACTGTTTTTGTAACCCGTCAACAGCACTTGCGTGTTCATACACAAGTTTTTCATAGTTATCCGAAACGTCATTCCAGTTTTTTTCAATGCTTTCTTTCTCATTCTCTATTTTCCGGAGCTGCGCGGTAACGCTCTCCAAAAGTGTGCCAAACTCCTTCTTGGCATTCCCAGTTTCAGACAACTCATTTCTCACCGACTCGAGTTCGGCTTCAAGCGAAAGCACATCGATTTTGTACATTCTAGTCTTGTCTTTGAATTTCGATTCCATCTTGTGTATATTTGCTATAATTGTTGAGTGTTCTTCTTTCAGTTCACGAGCTTTTTGGTCTAGTTCTGTTGCACGTTGACGCTCGGCTAAGAGTTCCTTTGCGATTCTGTCATAGTCAGTGCTAATGTCGCTGATTCGGGATAAGATAGATTTAGCTTTACTGTCGTTGCTCAAGCCGCTGATTCGAATGTTGTGAACTGAAGAAGAAATTCTTCCCGCGTGTTGGTGGTTCGGTGGCTCAATATTCACACCAAACGCAACATTTGATATTTCCTCAAGGACAAACTCAAGTGCTGCGATTTCTTTTTCGCGTTTATGGCATTCTTGTTCAATTAATCTGATTTGCGTTTCTTTGGATTTCGCTTCAAATGATACTTGATCGGACTGTTCGCGGAGTTGAATATATTTTTTGTCCAGGTCGTTGTAAAGAACGAGACGATTGGTTATTGTAGTTGCTTCTTTTTCTGCGTTTTCCATTCGGTTTTGCATGAAACTAATTTCATCTTGTTGTTTTCGTGTCTCGATAGAAATCTTGGCATATTTGGCGTCCAATTCTCGCTCTTGGTCTGTTACTTTCGATAGCCTTTCTTGTAGAGCTTCGTTTTCCGCTTCCAAATGCTTCACTTTTTTTTTGAGAGCAGACACGCTTTTGGCTTTTTCTTTACATTCTTGATCGAGTTTTTCGTTAACGGATTTCAACATCTCGATTTCCTTTTCACAGCGTGTTTTTGAAGCCGTCGTTTCCTTTTCGAGACGTTCAACCATTTCTAATTGGCCCGCCATGATGATTTCGTCGTGTTCTTTCCGCGATTTTAGCTCAACGACTTCTCGATTTAGTCGGACTTGAAGGTCAGCGTTTTCTTTTGAAAGCAATTCATATCTGAGTGATGCTTCGTTACTCATTTTCTCTTTCATTTCATTCAACTCTTGATGCAATTGTGCTTGAGCGAATTCTGTGATTTTTCGAACAGAATCTTTGAGCTCGGAAATCTCATAGTCTTTTTGTTCAATGGCCTTGCTCATTTCACAATTCCGAGCATCGTTTCTTTCACAACTGATAACTATCTGATGATACTCTTGTTCAAGTTGTTTCAGCTTTTCTTTAAGAAACGTCTCTGAAGCCGTAACCTCAACGAGAATTTCATTCTTTCGTTTCAATTTATCCTGCAGCTCTGCGGCACCTAATTTTGACTCTTGTAGCTCCCGAGCAGTTGCCGTAATCGTAATAGACTGTGTCGCAACAATTTCTTTAAGTTTTGTAACCTCATTTTTAAATTTCTGTTGCGAGTCCGTAACATTCACCAACTGGTTCCTTGTTGTGTCGAGATGTTTTTTGGTTTCCTTGTGCGTAGCGGCAAGATTTTCAAGCTGTTCTTTTTCACGGGCCCGGTCTGCACGTGTTGCTGAAACCTCTTCGCGCAACCGAGCCAATGTCTCGTCGAAATGCGTTTGTTTATCGGACAAATGCACGCGCGCGAAATCCGCAGCATGTTCAGCCTGTTTAGCACGCTCAGAAAACTGCGCAACGCGTTGCGCGAGCTCGGAAATCTCGGACTCCTTTCGCGTAAGAACCTGATGACGCTCGGAGATTGCTTTTTCTAGGGTATCTACGAGACGCGTCGACTCTGATTTGAATGTTTCAAAGGATGCCACGGTTTTTGATAATTCTGACGCGAGGGCTTTTTTTTCAATCTCGAGGTGTGTTATTTGCGATACCTTTTGGCGGATTGTTTCGTCACGGTCGAGAATGATGATTTCTTTGGATTTGAGAGTTGTTGAAATGCTGGTTAATTCGTTTTTCGTTTCGGCGAGTACTTTTTTCATTGTTTCGTGAGACTGGTATGCTTTTTTTCGAAAGGTTTCAAAGTCTTGGGTTAGTTTTTGTTTTTCCGCAGAGCTTTCTCGCTCCAAGGTTGCGATTTTGGTTTCTTTGGACGAAATTTCGGCTTTTGAAGTTTCTTGGTGTGTTTGGAACATGCTTTGCAAATTTTGAATCTTCTCGAATGATTCTTGTTTCAGTTTCTCAATTTTTTCATGCCAGGTTTGTTTGATTTGCATCTTTTCCGCTTCAAACATTTTTTTGGCCGTTTCAATGGTATATTCCGCATCTTTTCCAATCGTAATTATCTCCAATCCATAATTTTCTTGAGCCTTTTTAAAATTTACCTCGAGATTCGTAATCAAAATTGATTTTTCGTCCAACTCAGCGCGCAATTTTTCTTGCTCGCTCTTCATTTTTTCAACAACCTCATTCTTGATGCGCTCGATTTCAACATTCTTCAATAAGATCTCTTGCGCGTTTTGTTTCACCAGACTGTCAATGTCATTCCTCAATTCTTGAACCTTCAAAACCGTTTCTTGATACGCAGAGCTGATTTGTATAACTTCCAAATCTTTTTTGATCGCAGTCTCTTTCGCGTTTGTCTTGAGCGTCTCGACAAGAGCTTGAGATTCTGAAAGTAAGCAATTCGCGGCCCAGAGCTGTTTGTTTAAATCTTCGTTGGTTACGGTCGCTTTTGACAAGTTTGTTTCTGTTTCTGTCAATTTTGACTGAGTTTCTTGGTGGATTTTTTTCAGTTGTTCTTGGGATTGATCTGCTGCTGTAATTTTGCTTTCTAATTCAGAAACTTTGGCCTGTGTTCAAGATAAGTGCGATTATATATAGATATATCTCTTTTACCTTATATTCTTCAATCAAGACTTTCTTCGCTTCTTCTTTATACATTTCCAACTTTTTCCCAATCGAAATCGGTTTATCATCCATCGCGCTACCACCTTCATCGTCCAAAATAAAAGCAACTGGGCTAGCACTATCATCATCCTCTCCTTCTTTATCAACGACGGTGTCCGAAAATTTTTTCTTTTTCACAGTCGTTGTCGCCACAGTCTTGTACGACTCGATCCATGCTGTTTTTATTTTCGGCGTATCGCAACTGAAAAGAAACCTCCGGACTTTTGATGCTGCGGCAATCTCGATTTCAAACATTGGGCTTACTGAGTCGTAATCGTCGACAATGTCACTGACGCGACAATGGCGGAGATTCACTTGGTCGAGAAGACGGAGTTTCGACATTGTCCAGTCTTTGCGGGCAGTTATTATGAGGTCGTTGAAGAGGAATAGTTTCCGTGCTTTTTTGCTGTCACCTCGAAGAAGTTGGAGGTTGTCTTCGCGGATGAGAAAACGCGTTGGTGTTATAAGATTCACTTTCTAGATAAATACAATAGGAAATAAACAGGAATGGTTGTGTTATATATAATGATATTATTTTGGAAGTCATGACTAACTTCTGTGAACGAACTTTGAATTTCCACCATTTTACGAACGCCCTCAGCTGACTTGGCGCCATCATTGACCTGAGTGATAATAGCCTGAATAGTTTCCAAAGCTAGTTTCAAAATCGGATATTCACGATGATTCTCATCCGTGTTTTTAATAATTTCCTGTTTAGCATTTAATCATGAGAGATAATCTCAACAGAGAAGGAAAAAATAAATTCGGGATCAAAAAAACCTTTAAAAGTAGTGGATATTTGCAAATTCTTTGAACAGGTTTAATCAAAAACCCACCTAAATCCAGTTGTCTGGTAGTTGGGTTTTTACAAACTTCCTATGAATAAAGGGTAAAAATTTAAAAAAAAGTAACGAAAAAGCAGAAAAGAAACCAAAAAGTAACCGAAGTATTTAAATGGATAGCTTTCTTTATTCAAATATTAGTTACAATTTACCTCTAAAAAAGATCTAAATGCTCGGTTTGTCTGCTGCAAATTTTGAAGCTTTGTCAAAGCGACGGAATGGTTGCTGCAATATAGTGAATATTTGGCAAAACTTTCTCCCTTTTTATGAAGTTCAATTTTATCTTTTTTTATTGTAATTTTTTTCACAAACCAATTCTAAGAAAATCTCTCCAACTCCATGGAATTCAGGTGATTTTTTGAACCTCGATTCAAAGGTTTTGAGAAATTCCTTTTATCATGTTGGATTAGGAAAAAAAGAAAAAAAAAATTTTTCAAAATTTTTCTTTCAACTCACAGAATTTATCGTATATAGTTCATCTACGTTCGAAAATAGAGAATCAACATTTTTTGAAAATTTTGAATCTGCCATTGGTCTCATAAAATTCTGTAATCCCAAGAACCGATTTTTAGTAATAAATCAGCAGGTAAACATTCATTGTACCTCTATTATTATTTTAAGATCTCGTACGTAATCTCTTTCTGTTTCCACCAACTCAAAAATAATTTTGATTCGTTTTTTTTCTTTATCATCCATAGCTTGCAGCTCTTCGGGAGAAAGACCATCACTCCAATTTTGCGTGATATTTGGCAACTCTCTTGCCGATATTCCAGCGGAAGAATCTGGTGTCCAGTTTTTCCCAAAAACACGTGAAATAGACAATGATTTATCTGTATCTGCTTGAGACAAAGATCTCAAATGCGTTTGCTTAAAGTTTGTCCATCGGCTTGGCGATGGACTTTTGGATTCGTCGACTGAAGACATTCGAACCAATGTAGCCATTTGCTTAACTGATTTTTGAATCCCTTCTTCTTCTTCTGACTCGTCTAATAAAGGTCCCAAACTGGCATAGGATTTGGCAGGTAGCTGCACAGACTGCGTTCGATGTCTGGTTATTTTTTTTCCGCTTGGGAACTTGCTGTCTTCCTCAGCTGTAGACCAATCATTTGAACGTGTCTCCCAATCTGATGCAGATTTACTGTCATGATTTTGAATCTCTTCCAAAAGAGGTAAGCCCTCGATTTCAACATCGTTTGTCCCTTCTGAATTTTCTTCTGTGGGTATCATTACTGATGTCAAACTTTGTATCTTTGTCATGTTAACAATGCCATTACTTTTTTGATGCGCTGAATTTTCTTCAGGAGCTTCAATATTAATTTTTGCTTCAAATTCTTCGAAACCATTGTCCAGATTTTCTGGATTTGCTTCCGGAATTTCACTGCAATCAGTGACTTCAGCGCAACTTTTTTCCAACAGCTCCGAGCCAAGAGATTTTTCAATATCTGCAGCTTGCGTGCTTGAAGAATCATCTTCAATTGTTAAGGAATTTTTCCGCTCGCTACTGGCAAAAGATGGTGTTTCAATTGAGACTCTTCTCTTTGAATTACTATCAGATTCAATTACTGGCACTCTTGGACGCTGCTTTATAGCTTCCATTTGTACTTCGACATTTTTTATGACTTCTAGCTGCACTTCAATATTCGCTGTGGATTCGAATTGTGTTGCCACTTGTGCTTGATCTGCAATATTTGTTACAATTCCAGATTTTACTTCGATATTTGTGTTTGACAAAAGGGCTGCCGGATCAGAAGAATTTTCAACTAAAAGCGGTTCATTTTCTACAGATTGCGCGGTTTCTGTTATTTTCTTAGGTGATGATATATTTTCTGAAGCTTTTGGAGCTTCTGGCTGTGGTTCTCTAGCAGATGTGCTTGCCAAAATCATTGGATTAATCCGTATCCTTTGAATAGTGTCGATTTCCACAGAAACATCTTGCTCAATTATCGGCATACTTTCTGGTGGTTTACCAGCGGATGGTGTTTCGCCCAGAGCTGGAATTTCTACTAGTTTAACAGTAAGAACTTTTTTTTGAACTGTTGCTGTTGGAGACCATCCTGGAATACTTTCACCAGCAGCAAGTGTGACCATTGTACTCGGAAACCAACCAGATGCTGGAGTCTTTCCCTCGTAGCCTTTCATACCGCGCCACCAGCCGCCTAAAAATTCCATTTAGGTTTCCTAGTTATAAATGGTTCAGCTGTCACCTTCTGGAGCTTCCAGTACCACAACGGTGTCCCCCAAAATCAGCTCGAGTTCGTCTGCTTTCGATCTTTCAAAAGGATAAATACACACAACCTGAATGAATTTCTGTTAGCTTAAGGTGTACATGAAAGTTATCTGTCAATGTTTCACCACCTTTAGTCCCTTTTTGATAGTAGGTGGTAAGTCATTCTGAACAATTTCTTCAACAAAAGTTTCTTCTTCGACCTCTTGTGTGACAGTTTTAGCTATTTTTATTTCATGAATCTTAAGCTCGGATATTGTGGGAATTTGCAAAACAGTGTTTGGCGGAGGTTCTTCAAAAGATTCCAACACAACACAATCTTTCGGAAAAAATCCTTTCATGCCATTGCTTGGACCCCACGTTCTACTGACCCCATACCACCAAAATTCTTCAGCTGACGCCGGTTTTTCAAGAACTTCAATTAAGTCTCCTACTTCGAGATTCAATTCTGTGTCATCATTTGCTTTGAATTCTTTGATTGTTCGGTACTCTTGAGGACCAGTCTCGGCTTTCTCCTCTTTATTTTGAGGTTCTATGATAGCTTTGGAAAGTTTTTCAGCAAGCGTTTCGTTTTTTATTCGCAGTTTTATTGCGGGGCTAATTCCAGGACTAATGATTGGAGATGATCGTACTGGTGGAGGAATTTCTCCGATAACTGATGCTCTCTGTGCAGGAGTTCTGGACACTGCAGGAGTACGGGATGGGGATGAAAGAGGACTTGTTATTCTGGACGGACTGAGCGACGCGCTGTTTGGCGAAAGCATTCCTGCCGAAGGAGAAGGTGATGCGGATGGAGACGGGGAAGACGGGGCAGATTCGCCTTCACCCATTTTCTGAGGATTAATTGGCGAACCAATATTTCCAACAACTAATGGACTTTTGGGCCTCTTGAATTTTTTCCCGCTGGCACTGCTGACTGTTGAAGAGGCTAGTGACGGCAGCTTTGGAAGAAAAGTGTATTTCTTCTTTGCGGAATTTGATCTCTGCCGCTGGTGCGCCTCTACAGTTGTCACTCGCCCTACAATTGGAGTCTCGTCATTTTGACTGCTGGGTGCAAGTTTACTGAGGGCTTCGCTGAGATTATACTCAACTTCTGATTCATCTGACATTTTTGTCAGATTTGTTTTGATTGAACAAAATTGGATTGTTTGGCAGTCATTATTGCAGAGCTTTGTGTTAATTTTTAAATTTATATCAAAATGTTGAAATTAAAAGAATGGTGGCAATTTTATTCGGGAGTGGAACTATGCTCAAACAAATCGGTTGGTCCATCTGTATCAACCTGGAAAACAAAAAACAAAACAACGAAAACTTGAGTGTTCATTGAATAAAATATTTAACGTTACTAACCATGTGCTTTCCGGTGACCTCTCCAGCTGAAGATTGGGGAAAACTTCCAGAATTTGCAGATGACGTTAAAACATCATCACCTCTTGGAACAATATCAATTAGAAAATCATAGATATCTTGCTTACTAATTGCGGAGACAACATCCCCTTTCTAAAAACAAAAAATTCTTAGAGGGATAGTGGTATTTTCAAATTTTTGATCACAAACTTGAAGCGTTCGTCTTTTATTTTCTTCAGTATGAATCCACGATCTCAGTGTCAATTCGAGAATAAAAATTTCGCACGCTTTAGCAAACACGATGGGGGCTTCTCCTGATATCATCTGAACCAAAAACAAGACATGAATATTGTCACCTAAAATGCTGAAAAATATCACGTTTACTTACCATTGATTTCGCATCATCATCAAGTTTCATAACCTTTTTAATTCTCGCGAGAGGCAACTGATGAAACTTCCAGTCGTATGTTTCGTTGATTTGCAGCATATCGACAGTTTGTTTCACCCTACAGTTCTGTATCAAAAGCAGGTGCGAACAAAGCAAAACAAAAAGATAAACCAAAATGCATCGAGGATAGCAGAAAGATTGTTTCCGTCGGATGTACTTTGTCCTGTATTGTTCGAAGGTCCACCACTCATCACACCCGTTTTCAAAAAAAAAAATTTGTCCAAAAGCAGATTTATTGTGGTCGTGTCAAATGCAAATGGTGGGAGAAAAACTTATCAAAATTCATTTTTTCGAAGTTTTATTATCATAGCAATGAATGTATTTTTGAAAAAATTAAGTTGAATTTGACAGTTCTCTCGGGCCAATTCTTGATACCCCTAACAGTGATTATTCTGGCATTTCAGATCAAGGATGAGATGGTCGACTTTTATTTGATTTAGTGTGTTTGTTTTAAAGGTTTCTTTGTTTTTTCTTTTTTTGCACTGGGAGGATTCTTTTTTTTGGTTCTGTGTTTCAGTGATAAAAAAAAAAACTCATTTTATTTCACATTATTGCATTCATTTAAATCCCAAAACACTGAGCATATTACCTTTATGTGCAATTTGAGATTCAAACTGCATTTTCCAAAAATTGAATGGAAGTCATAATCATTGGACAGATTTGCCAATTGTCACATCTAAATTTTTTTCTGTAACAGATTGAATGAGCTTTTCAAAATGATCGAAAAGTTTTTAAAACAACCAATGACAAAATGTTATCAAATTCATGCCACCAACAGGCATAAATGGACTTGAATTTTATTCAATAAATGTTAATACAAAAAGTGAAGAGTATTGACACAATTCTGCATAAACATCAAATTTACATGATATCACAAGCAAAAAACCAGGTGATTATCCTTTAGACTTTTGCAGTGAGCTTTATACCCAGGACAGAGTCAAAACGTTGTGCACTTTAGATAGACAAACCATGTTGTGCTACACCTCCAAGTTTTCAAACAGGGAAGGTTTTTGATAATGCTATTGTAATGAATACAACCTTTTAAGCATTCTCCTTTTTGATCTGTGCTTGCTTTCTGGCTTCCTTATGTTTATCTGCAGCCCTAAACGTTGTGTCTGTACATTGAACCCTGCTTGCTGTTCGGATTGCAGCTCAGGGATCTTTTTGAACACATAATTCAGGTTGTACAGCTACTTTCTTAATGCAAAATTCCAAACTTGAACATTGTAGCAGGTTGAAAATTGCTTTTGTAGCAGCATCAGTTTGGCCAATTTTACTTATTTGTGCATTGACATTGAGCATTGCATTTTTGATGATGATTTCTTTGTTAAATGAAAAAACTCTGGTGTGCTTAAGTGACCACATTATAATGTGAGGTATGATGCACTGGCAGGCTTCAAAAGCAGTGGGGCTAAGTTTTTTGTAACTTTTCCCAATGCGTTTATTGCAAAACTTCATTTTTCCTAATACAACTGATAGATTTTGTTCTTCATATTTTTTAAGATTAATGAGTCCAGAGGCTGCAGGAAGTGGACTGTGTTTGGAGGGTGGAAAAAACCAGTGATATTGTGCATTTTGTCTAAAATTATAGTTTATCAGTTCCTCTGACAGAAAAATAACCAACCTCCTTCCTCCAATAATGTAGCAACTCAATCAATCTGCATCTTTTGACTACCAAAATTGAAAGACTTTAAGATCTGTCTGAGTAAAATAATAAAAACAAAGACAAGCTGCTAATTTCACCAGAATTTGTAGCTTAATGGAGCAAGAAAACCCATTAAATACTCTCATCAATGCTGCATCAATTCAATCAAATGGGGTAACTCATATGATGCAATGTCAGTTCACTGGCAAATTTATGTAATGTGTTGTTACCAAAAAATTTGATTCTTTGGAAGAATGGGTTGCAGCCAGCTTTCTAAAAAAGAAGGAATCAGCGCAGTTTGGCACACAGAGAATGGTTTGGCAACCAACAAATCTTCACCAATACTAAAGAGAATTTGTTTGCTGCCATGCTGGAAGCTCATGCAATCTGCCACCACCCCTTACACACGTGGATTTCTTGGATTTTGCAAAACAATACTGCACTGAAAATGGCTCTATGGAATGGAATCTTGATGGGTGGTTTCATGATTTATGCTTTAGTATGAACATGGCCTTTCACAGAGGGCTATGAAGTATCTGAGAGCTGCATGAATCAACCTGATATCTTATGCAGAATGCAAGCAATGAGTTGATTGTTTCAAAAATTAGATCATTGATGAACACCTGGCAGCCATTAACATCATCAATGCTGATGAAATGCAAATCAAATTGGGGAATAATAACACTCAGCAAACTTACATTGTTACCACCACCATAGAGTGGCCAAATGTAAACATGGGAGAGTGTGGTCATTATTCTACAGTCATGCCTCCTTCAAATGGTTGATATTGCACTTGAACTTACAGATATATTAAACTTTTGAGGTACAAGTGCTTGGTTTTGTCCATGAACATGGTCATATTTGTCATAAATATTTGAAAAAGCCAGTCGCAACAATCTTTGCTGTTGATTCTGATTGTCACAACTTTTTGTTCCCTTTGATTCACACTATTTCCTTGCTCAAATTGTTGAATCCAGTTTGATATAGTTGTTGGATGATAATCAGTGAGATTTGAAATCTCTTGCTTTGATTTTTCTTTCTGCTTTGCACATGAGCTGAAACATGCTTCTTCAGTAGTTGTAGTTTCAAATCCATGGCCAGCATTTGAGGGATGCGGCTTTGGATTTGCAATAGTTTGGTGTTTAAAGCAGTTTTTGAAAAATTATGATTTTTCATCTCTTCAACTGATAAAATCTAATTTTGGACACAACACACAATACTTAACTTGAAACAGAGGGTGTTTTTGTGGTTCTGAATAAACTTTATATTCCATGTATCAGCTGACCATCCAACCTCCACATAAACACTCTGATTGTAATTTGAAATTAAATTTATGAAGTCTATATCTGTGATTGTGTGGTAACACAATGCTTGAACTTGTGTGAATGCTGCAAAAACAGCTTCCTCTGTTAAAGTGCAAAAGATTCAAGCTGTATTGAAAGATGAATTCACTCTTTATTGAAAGAAATTGCTCAATTTGCTTAAAAAGTAAAGAACAAAACAGTGGATTTGCAATTTCCATCATTAAGTGGTAGCTTTTGTATTAATACAAGAGAGTTTTGTATGGGGAGGAAAATGCAAGATTAATTTAAAGACTGTTTTTGGAATTTTTGTGATTGAGGATTTTGAAGGATGAAAATCTAGAATAAAGCAAAAAGAATTCTCACTAAAATTCCTTACCAGACACAATCATAAATGGAGATTGCAACATCCTCTTCATCTGTAAACTTTCAATGACCATCAGTTCAATCTAGATGCTATTGTTGAATCCTGTGAAGGTGAATTTGCTTGAACTTATGGAATTAGCACAATAAAGTATAATTTAGTTTTTTTCAGAATAGAACAATTCTGTGCGTCAAAATTAAACTTTTGTGCCTCAATTCTTATGCCTCAATATTGATTAAAAACCAATTTCTCAGCAAAATAAATTATTCAAATGTGAAAGACAAAGTTAGAACATTTAATCCCAATTCTTTAATTTCACTGTGAATGAAATAAATTTCATATTCTTTCACAGTTTCTAATAAATAATATTTCTAATTTTATGTTAAACTATTA
>JADGJH010000308.1:4903-21518 GCA_027596945.1 Physocladia obscura
AAAAATTAAATCTAACGCGAAAACTTAAAATTCTGCAAGTTTATTTACTGCTGTGACGATTTTTTTTCTTCCTTTCTTTCCTTTTTGTTTTAATTTTTAATTTTTGTTCTGAAATCTTCTTTTTTCTTTTTTTGTTTTGTAATCTAGTATTAGCTTCCTATCATTTTTTTTTTAAAATTAATCATGGTATCAAAATGGAATTCTGGAATTTTAATATTTCGGCGTGGTTTCAACCTGCCTCTGAATTTTTTTTTGATCCACGGGTTCAAGAGAATTACTAGTTTTAGCATTAAGTCAGTATATAAATCCAAGGATTCAATTTTAAAGCTATCAAATTTTTGGTATTTTTACATCCAGTAGATATCTGTGAACCCGTTGAAGATTAGTTGAAGACCCTATTTTTTTGGTGATATTTCAGAGGAGATCGAAGTGGCAGAAAAAATTTTTGATTTGTGAAAAGTTAACCAAAATGAGCTTTTCGTGGAGCGAGTTTCTCCGACCGTTATTCAGCAGCAGCACAAGCGATCCGGTGGGCGGACCAGTGGAAACAACAAAAGAAAGAAAACAATCGACACTGGGTGATTCGGTTCTGTCACTTTCCCGCCCCGATGGAACTCTGGACGGACTTGCCATTGCCGACTTTATCTCAAACTCTGTTAATGCTGGTTTTGCAATGACAGCAACTAGCCTGTTTGGCTATAAACTCGAGTTTGATGTGCATACTAAGGGCTGTATTTTGGTTACCGGCGCAAGCGGGTGAGTTGGTATTGATTACGCAAACCATTGCTAACTGTTGTCTTGTGTCTACTAACCGCCACCATAATTCGTTTGTTTATTTGCTTCGTTTTTTTCAGCCGCATCGGAGCCCACGCAGCACGCACTCTCGTTTCGCTAGGCTACACAGTTTTCGCCGGGGTGGCTTCGAAATCGGACGGGCGCCGACTGAGAGCAAAATGTGCAAAGGATGCCGATTTGTCATCAAACGACAACACAGCCACAAATTCACAAAACACAAACAATGCGCAATTAATTCCTATTGTACTTGACGTGACAGATCCCGTCAGCCTTCGTAACGCGTACAAAATCGTCTGTGCCACGATTGGTGTAGATGCCGCGGTGGACAATTCTCTACGCGTGACGCGTTTGGCACCCCACGAACGCGAAGCGCGCCGCCAGACTTTCGACGCACAAGAACGCGCCCTTTCGCCGTCCTCGCGTGCGCGGGCATTGTCTCCACTCGCCGCCTCCGCAATGTCGTTTCGCGAAGACGACGAAGATGAAGACATTGAATTATTACATGGTTCAACAATCCCTTCTTCCTCTTCCTCCTCCTCTTCTCCTTCCACTACCACTTCTACTGCAACCATAACATCTACTACTGTCTCAGTAAACCCGTCCGATCTCTTTATCGGAATCGTCAACTGCGAAGGCACCGAATCTCCCGGCGCTCTCGAACTTCTCCCGCTTGAGGAAATTATGCGTTGCTATCAAGTCAACACTGCTGGTGCTGTTGCCGTCACGCAATGTTTTTTGCCACTTCTACGCGAATCGAAAGGTCGTATCATTAATGTGTGTTCTTCGGTTGGCGTTACAGCTGCCCCAATCAATGGTTCTTATGCAGCCTCCAAAATGGCACTTGTTGCTGTTTCTGAGTCTCTTCGCGTAGAGCTGTATCCTTTTGGTATTAGGTGAGAACATGTGTGAAGAAAAAATGAACGAAGCGATAAGTCGAATGATAGACAGGGCAACTATTACCAGAAGCTAATACAATTTAATCGTAATTTTATGAAAGTGTATCAATCATCGAGCCTGGATCTTTGGATGCAACTGCTTGGGCCCCAAAAAAGAAGGAAAGTGCTGTAGAGCCTGTGCATTCGTTACAACTTGGACAGCCATCTCAAATGCGTCAAGATGAGGAACGAGAATATCTGACACAGGATGATCGTTCTTCAAGTCGCAGTAGATCTCGAGCTGGAGCTCGTGTAAGCGCGCCACCTTCATCACTTGGTATTTTGAGCGAAGATGAAGAGGAAATTCCGTATGTGCCACCTTCTTCGTTAGCTGGAAGCAAACGCAACAGTGTTACAAATCGTCGCGGAAGCGGTAGTGTTGATGAAAGCGGCAAACCTTCAAGTCCACAAGTATTTCCTTACCAAAGCGGCCTTGCTTCCCCACCTCCAACAAGCCCAACTTTTCAAAGTGCAATTCCAATGCCTCCTTCTGGAGCATCAAGAGACAAGCGTAGAAGTTTGAGTAGTTTGAGCAACATTCAAAACCCTGTGTCAACATCCGCTGGCCAAGAAGTGAATCCATCGACACTGACAAAGTTGACATCGATGCAAAAACGTGCCAGCACGTCAATTGGTGTGATTCCACCACTGCCTCGACTTCCTCCAATGCCAACAACAACTACTGCTACAGCTATTGCAACAAACGGTAAAAGTTCGCCGCCACCAATTGTTGCCTATAAACCTCCATCCATGCAATCAATTCGATCCCGCCGCGCGACAACGACAGACCCACGTCTGGAAATCCGATCCCACAGCGCCGCCGCAACCCTCTCTCCACCGCCTTCGCCGACATACGGTACAACACAGCCAACAATCGACCGCGAAAGAGTGGCAAAAGACTTATATGGCCCGCTGATCAACACGGTCAAAGAGGTTTCAGACTCAGTCAACCAACGTGTCCGGGAACAAGAACGCGAAAGCCGGGCCGCCTACATTGATGCAACGGCAACTAACGGCAGCAGTCGTCGTAAAAGCACATTTGGCGGAATTCCACTTTCTCCTGCAACACGCGACGAGTCAGCAACAACGTCAAACGCAGATACCAATGGCGTGGTTGCTGTTGCCGCTAGCGCCGAGCCAGGATACAGGGCGCCTGCAAAACCGCGCCGCCGCGTCCAAAGTGTTGGTCAAGCAATTCCCGACCGGACCGCGATTCAACGTAGCGTCGAAATGGGCGTTGTTGAACCGGCAGCAGCAGCGGTTACACAGCATGCCGATTTGTCAGCTTTGACAAGTAGCTGTCGGCATGTGAGCCGTGCGATTGTGCATTCTTTGACAAGCCCGTTTCCAAAGACGCGGTATCGGGTTGGATGGGATGCAAAGACGACGAGCTTATTGAAGTGGGCATTGCCGGATCGCTTTTTGGATTGGGGTTTCGTTGCGTTGAGTGGTGGTGGCGGCTCTGGTAATGCTGGCAGCGAAGTCAGTGCAGCTAAAAAACAAGTTTAGGTGGCGAAAAAAGACAAGAGAAAAAAAAGGAAGTCTTTGGAAGGCAATTGGAGCTTGTATTACATGCTTTTCTTCAATGTTTTGCTGTTTTATTTGCATAGGAAAAAAAAAAAAAAAAAGTCCCAACGAAAAAAATATTTACGAATTATTTACACCAGTCAATATGGATTACAGAAAGTTGATTATCGGTGACAAGAAAGTCAAAGGAATATTGTTTTTTTCGTTTGAACAAATTTGACAAAATAAATTTATGACACATATTTTTATAATTTACTGTTTTATATGTACATCAAATGCATTATTTGATGAATCTTACGAAACAAAATCAAATTTCCAAACATTTTTGCAGTCAATCCGTCCAAAACAGACAAAATTAATATGTATACCTGGGCGAGACTAACTTTAAAATACGGCGTGTGATTCACCTGCAGTTTAATTTTGAACAAAAACAAAAAACCGACATTTCAAGGGAGTAAAAGGAATGATATACAGTACCACCTGATCAAAAATCAGTACCATACAAGAACTGCAAGGCATTTTTCTGGTTTAATAAAGCATAGAGTCAGCCTAAACTCTGATGTGGTGCTTGACTTTGATGCCATGATACAGTGTCTTAATCATTTAAATCAGCTGTAATTGGTAGATGGAGAAAAACTGGTGTGTTCCAGTTTCAGAGAATTTTTTTTCTTCGAGATAATTTGCCTTCAGAATTTGAGATAGTTCTTTGTTGTACTCCAAGGTTAAAAAATCAATTGGGAACTGTCCAAAAGAAAAAAAGTATACAAATATAAATATAAATCGTATTCTTTTAATTCCATCGTTAAGATTGAAAGCGAAAGAGAATCTTTTGAACTTGATGCCAGTAAATTGCAAAAGGCCAAATACCATCCAAACGCACAGCATATTGTCTTGATCAGAATCTACGTTTGCAAATGTTATTTCGCTTAGATTTTTGTAAATTTTCAATATTTTTGCCAGTGGAAACTCATGATAGTTAATCTTATAGTTTCCAAAGGTTCTTACAATTTTCAGTTTATGCAATGTATGAATTCGTTCAAGATTCTTCAACAGATTGGTTGGCTGTTCAAGCACATGAAATAATACGAGAGACAATACAGAATGTTTTTCTGCAAATTTTAAAATCTTCTCATCCAAATCTTCGTCCTCAATAGCCCTGGCATCAATTTTCAGCACCAGAATATGTAAATTTTCTGGTATCAGATTGAGAGAGTCCCAAAAATCTGTTAAGAGGTGGGCTTCAAGAATGCCATCATCGTCATCATTGTCATCATTGTTATCATTATTATCTTCTAATAATCTCCTGCTTACTTCAAGATCAAGTTGAATCCTGTTGGACAAAAAATTTAATGACTTTGATAAAAATTTCTTGCCATTAACAGACACAGCCATTTCTCCACCAAATTTGTTCAAGCATTTGGCGAGGTTGAAGACCGGAACTGCTTCATTCAAATCAAGCAATCTGGAGCAGCGACTATTGCTGTTAGCTTTTGGATAGTGAAAAGTTGGCCTCACATTTTTCAGATTAGTGATTCCAAATACTTCTGCGGTTTCAATACATGCTCTGAATACATTAGAAAATGCATGTCGATAGTGACACATGGTTCGATATAGTGGAATAATATCTCTAGCATCGACAAAGTCCGCAATACGGTTCAGAATTTCAGCTGGCATTGACTGTAGAGTTTTTACTGTATCTTTGGGCCTCATAATAAACAAAGATGGACTAAAACCCAATGCATTTTGGAATTGGGCCACTCGATCGGCAAGGCTGTAGGGTGGCAAGCAAAGTATCTTTCGATAATCCGATAATTCTTGCATCATTGAATCAACCAAAGTTTCGGAAAGTTCGTGGTTTTTCAACAACGTTTTGCTGGTCAATAACTCGGTGTTAGAAATTGTCGTCCAATTAGTCGAAGGTGAATTGCACGAGAGTGTAACTGGCTGTCCAGTTGTTGGGCAAATAAATGTAAAACATCCCGTGCCGTTGAAAATCGCTTGTGCCACCACACACTTTGTATGATACGGCGAGCTTTCGGCTGTGGGAGCGGTGGACTTGTCGATTGCTTCATTGCAAAGAGAGCATTTGCTTGTCATTTTAGCAAAACAAATATTAAAACAAAACCAGAATCTCAAGTTTCTGATAAGCAGCGTCACCGAAAGTGTAATGAATAGAAAATTGGTGATATAACGGTAAGAAACAAACAGAGATGTTTTGAGGATAACAGAAGATTTTATTTATAGAGCAACACTGTTTAGTCCGCACCCATATGTCGATAGTTTTATGAGTTTATTGGCAGAATCGTTAACAGCACAGTTAAACGGTTGATGTCAAATTCAGATTTTCCATATAACCAACACGGTTGAGACTTTGTAAATTTATAGTTTAACTTCTGGAAAGTGCAGAAATTGACCGAGCTCAATGTTTGTCCCCAATTAAATAAATCCGAAATAAAGACAGTTGATCAACAGAAAAAATGTGTTAGACCGTTGCTGTATCAATAGCAACTACAACTACCAAAACACAGCAGTAGTCAGATGCGAAAATAGGTGAAATTTCAGTAGTACAATTGTTGGATAAATGTTGTGCGATGTGATCGTCAGTCTTACTTCTGGAAAATACAGGTTTTGACTGAACTCAATGTACGCCCTGATTAAATATAAAATCTGAAATAAGACATGGCGCCAATTAATAAACAAAAAACAAGAATAAGAAAAAACAAACAAAAAAAAACCACTAATTTTCTCAATTAGATCTGTATATTTCCTTGAAATTAAATTTTTTTATGATTAATCGATTGAATAGCAAAAATTCGCTTTATACCCCAAATAAGAAATACCACAGTCTAAAATAACAAATTCATCAATCAACTTCTATACTAAATTCCAAAAAATGAAAGAAAGCTTTTTGCCACACAATCTTCATGTCTTAGAGATTCATGTTCATTGTCTTTTACAGATACTTCTATTGTAACAAAAGCTTTTTCCACCTTCTGAATCAGCGCCATTTCCGATAACTGACTATAGAGCACCTGCCAATCTAGTTGTCACATCAGCTGAAACAGCAGTTTCAACAGAAAAATTGTTTGAAAGTGATTGAAAAGTAGTTGGAAATCACTTGGAAATTGATTGGTTTGTTTTTGAAGATTTGAATAACGTAAATTGAGATAATTCTGGAAAATTCTTCAAATGATGGACAAGCTTTGAGCCGATGGATCAGTTTTGGGTGAATTGCTTGATTATCTTGCAGCTATAAAAACGACCAACAGACAAACCTGATTGGCTCATATAGGACAGTCTTTTTCAGGTTCTTGTCGCTGATTGCCTTGCAACATGGCCTTCTACCACTAGGGCAAGTCTTTGGAACTTCTTTTTCTGTGCCCAGTGACTTTTTGCTGATACAGCAATTTTTTTTATTTTTTAAATTTATATATAATGGCAGTGGTACTTGTCAATGGAATGTAAGCATGGAGACCCATGCTGTTAGATAATTGAGCATCATAGCTGAATTGGTGCAATGGATTTGAGGATGTTTTTTGGATGAATTTATTTTCAAAGACTATAATAAAAAGCAACAGTTTTCCTTAGCTGGAATAAATATAAAAAAAATTTAAAAAAAATTCAAAGTGACATACACGAACTATACCCAAAGAAACGTGAAGAAACACGCACCTGAAGACAACACTATGCCGCCATGTCTAGACCAATTTGCCATCGAAAACGTGCTGGCCAAGCTTATGGAAGCCATCATAACAATAATAATTTCTGGGAAAACAAAAAAACCAAATTAATGTAGAAGTTCTTAGCACTTATTGCGCGAATGAAAAACTTACCAAAACCACAACAGCCTTAACTTCAGCTGTTGCCGGCAGACAGTGCTCTTTTCCCACCAGTCAATCTTAAAACATCTGTTGCTTGCAGATTATTCGCTTTCACTTGCGCTGCAAGTAAACAAATTATAAATGTCAAGCTTAAGAATTGCTTCCACCTTGCATATTTGTTAAAAAAATTGCAAGGTTTTGATTTATTAAAGCAAGTTCAACGTACAAGGAAATGTGCCAATGCCTTTCTAATTCTTTTTTTCATGGTTTTCTTAAAATCTTAACCAACGGCCCGTGGCCTTCTGACGCGAACAAAACAAACAACGCGCAAGATGACATCAGGTCCTGTCGATATTCCTGCACACTACAGCCAGCTTTGTCTTGCACCAACTCGTGTGGTTGATGATGAGGAGAATAATTCAGAGTTGATGGAGCTATACATGAAACGAACTGAGCTTCCTGCACATGATCTGCACCATATGGTGAACCACACTGTAGTTTCTGGTGTGACGTTACATACTGCTTGTCTTTCCATGCTTACACAAAGCAACCGTTGGAAAAAGTGGTCGAATCACTTGTAAAGGAGAATTTGGATCGTGCTTAAAAAGCGTGTCAATTAGGTGGAAATTCGCTTGCCCGACCAATCGTTCGTATGCTTGAGGAGTAATAAGCTTTGGAAAGTCAATCCAGGGACGGAATGGATGCTTGTTTATTCGTTTTTGTTTCCACAATTGAAAGTGACTGTTTAATTGGAAGAACGTGAAAAGCCACAATCGTCTTACAAACCGGATCCTTACGTTGCTTTGATTCGAAATTCTTGTCTGGATTCGTTGGACCAAGCGATACCACTGTTTACGGAAAACTTAACCAGTCCAATTAATGATACCAAGGGCAGCTGGAGCATCTGGTTCCCTACGATAAAAATTTCCTGCTGGATGTGAATTCCTGTTGGTGTATAGTTACTTATACTGTAAAGAGTCAAGGAATGTATTGGAAAAAAGTTAACTTTGAAACAGCAGAAAGACTAGCACAATGGAAGCAAATTGTTGCTGCAATGAACCACACTGATCCTTGATTTGTTTTCATTGAGTTTTCTGAATTAATTTGGGAAAAAACAAATCACCACAAAATGGCATCTACAGGCAATTCAAAGCTAGCCATCAGTATCTAAAAATCAAGAGTAAAGATAATAATAAAGTTTTATTGAAAATGCACATAGCAGAAAGAAAGGAATAATTCAAAGAGATGGGGATAGTGAGTAATCAATCTTCAGTGATTTCATCTGCAAGTCTTTTTATGAGCATCTGCTTGGGTTTTGCAGTGAGCTTTGCAGTGAGGTCATAGCCAAAATCTATTGTAAACTGTGCAAATGAACCAGTTCTTCCTGCCATGTTGATTTACTGTTCATTGTTTGCTGTTTAGAATGCTGTCTTATTTTTCCACAGGCTTTTCAACCAAATGAGCATTTGCAAAATGGATTTTCACCAATGTCCAGTCTTCTTTCTTTTTTGCAATAGCACTCCCTTTGGCTGTTTTTTTATCCAGAGCCTGTTGCTACACTGATTGAACTTCATCAAAGGTATAGACTTGATTAGTTACGACAATCTTAATTCCACTTACTACCACCTTTTTAACAGATGATCCAATGCTTAAGGCTGCAAAGACATCAATCACAGCCTTTGTCACTTCTTGTACACTTTGAATATTGGCATATTAAGCATTCACATTTTGCTTTGCAGTTTTGACTATATTTTTCAGTCAAACAGAAGATTCCTTCAAAGAAGCAGTAATAATTTTTGAGGTAATACATGAGCAAGCTTATAGAGCAATGGATATGAGCTTTTTACCAAGTTTTTCCAGTGAATTGGTAGCAAACCTTTGCATTTGTTGAATAAGCTGACAGATCTTGTTTTTCATATTTGCAAAAATTAATGATTCCAAGGGTTGAAGAAAGTGGGTAGTGTCTGCTGGCAGAAAAAAGTCTTGAATATTTCTTCAAAGCATAAGGACAAAACATCAATAGTCTTGTGGACTTCAAGATTATTGCAGATCAAAAACGTTCATGCAAAACTTTCCAATATGTTTCAGCTTCTTCAGAACAGGCTTACACTGTCTTTCTGTCAAGAATCTAGTCTTACTATATCCAAAGAACATTGGGGTAATGTCATCTTTTTGTAATTGTGTATTTTCATGCAGTAGTTGTATTTTAGTGGTAATATAAAGACATCCATAACTCACTTACCACTAGCTGTCACAAAAAGAATAAAGCTTGCAAACAGGTTTCTTTTCCATGCAGCTCATTTGGATGGACAATAGATGGCAGCACAAGGGCTTCGACTGTGAGTTATCATTTTGCAATTTACTTCTTATTTTGTCAACATTATGTTTTTCAAACTGTAGTGATTATTGATGATCCACTGCTCTAAATCAATTGCACATGTGTTAATGGACTCCAAAGTAAATGATATGATGTGTTCCACAGAGATTGCCTTCAAATTGTTAATGTTGATGGCATTTTTGTGTCATTCTGCAAAATTTTTGTACCAGCAATGTTGATATTACAGTAAGTTTATCAAAAGCTTGATAGTAGATTTTAATTTAAGAGTTGAGATTGCTTTTTATTTTGTAAGATTCTACACTAAAAAAAGAAATCCAAAGCCCTCTTTATAGCCTTTTTTTGTAGTCTCTTTCTTTTATTTTGTTCCTTGAGACACCTCTGAATTTGAAATACTATTTCAAATACGTACATTTCAATTAGTACTTGAAATAGTGTTTCAAATACATCAGTATAAAGGCATTTTTGAGTTTTTTTCTTTAATATCTTTGTTAATAAACCAAAGTTGACTGTGCCAACAGTGAATACTCTTCTTCTACTCCTCAGTCTCCTGCAGTCAGTTTCATGCTATATAGTCAAGCTGCTGTCTTTCAATTTCACCCAGTGAAACAAGTCTGTTCACATGATTTCATCCACTACAGAGCAGGGTGGGGCAGCTTTTTTTTCATTTATTTCACAAAATGTGAAATAAAATATTTCCATAACTTGTTTTCCAGAGTACCTAGTCAAGTGCAACTTTCAGGAATCAAAGATCAACTTATAAACACTTGATTTTATTGTTTTAATCAATCTTTCTGTAGCACAAACTGAGGGGGACCCATTTGAATCTTTGCATTTTTCTAAATTTTTTTTTGGATGAGTGCCTCACCCCCCTAACTACAGAGACTAAAATGGCAAGAATTTCATTTTTATTATCATGCAAAACATTGCAGGATTTGATTTTGAATACCAGGTTTCTGTTGATGGAAGCATTTTTACTTACATTTACACTCCACAGTCAGTTGACTCTGAATCTTTTCTGGATCCAGACAATTTTGACCCTACAAACCCTGAGTTGGCTGCTCTCATTCAATACTTCAATACAGATGATGACAATTAGCTTGACATATTTGAATATGAAATGACTTTACTGGAGCCAATCAATTTGAATTGTATGTGTGATCAAACTATTTGCTGCAAAATCACTGTAATCAAAAATGGATGTCATGTAAATGTCAATCAATCAATTGCCACTGCATACACATTTATGATTTCTGGGCAAAACAAAAAACAGAAGAAGTCAGACAGGGCAATTAGCACTGGATCAAAGAGCAAAGTTTATGTGTCTGATTCTGATGGCAGATCTAGTTGATTCTTTCACAACTGTCAATTTTACTTCTCGTTGAATGTTTCTTTTTTTACCTATTATTTGTTTTACCATTTTTGTATCATTTGGATATCAATTTTGTATCATTTGTACCCCATTTTGTGTCAATAACGTTGGATATTTGAAAATATATATATTTTTTTCTCATTTTGTTTCTTTGTCTATCTTTTGACAAATTCAACAAATGATCAACGAATCTGAAAAGCGTCTCGAGAATGCAACAAAAAACGCAGTCGTTAATAAAGCCAGCGCTAAATTATCTGCAGTTACCACACAAAAACCGAAAAATTCTAAACCACCAAAGCAAACTCTCTCGGCTACTACTGGCGTGAAAAAAGACTTGAAAAAAGATTCTCAGTTTCCAATTCTGACAGGGGGCGGCCCACAATCAGCCACAAACTTGTCAGCCGATCGCCAGGCGCAAAAGTCCGTTTCGAATGAGTCAATCGGCTCGACAACTCAAAACAAAGAAATTGATTTGTTTAATTTTGCTGTTTCCATCGACAACTCAAAACGCGCTGCTGCCGCTGCTCGCGCTGGTGCAAACGATTTCGCTGACGATGACGACGACGGCTGGGAATCGGATCTAAATATTGATATCTCTGCAGTTGCCACTGCGACTTCAAGAAAGAAATCTGGATTTGCCGGAGCTTTGGGCACTGACGCATATGCTACAGCGTGCAAAGTTCTTGGAATTGTTCCTGTTTCATTTTTCGCCAATTGCATCGGCGCCGGTACTGGTGAAGTTGTACTAAAACATCGCGGATTGGGTCCCAAAGGCGCCGAAGCAATTGCCACAGTTCTTGAGGTTCAACAAAAAAAAATAAACTTCTCTGCTAAATTAATAAAACAGACAAATACAACTATCGCGTTCCTGGATCTTTCAGATAACTGGATTGAATCGGGCGGTGCACAACTCGGCCGTAGCCTTCAAATTAACAGAACTTTAACGAATTTGAATCTGTCAAACAACAGAATTGGACTGGCTGGAGCATCGGAAATTTCTGAGATGCTGGGATTCAATGGAACACTTAGAAATTTGAATCTAAAAGGTTTATTTATGTTTTGAATTTTTTTTTTTTCATGCCTAAACTACAAAGAAAAAACTATTATTATTTTCAGGGAACAATTTTGGCGATAAAGAGGCCATAATTTTGGCTGATGGGTTAAAGCAGAATTCAGCTTTACGTGGTTTGTTATTCTTTCAGCTTTCGATAATTATTCAAAAAATAACAATCCATTCTTTAGTACTTGATCTTAGCTATAATAAAATTGGTGACCTTGGTGCTTTAGCTTTGGGTACTGGCATTCTTCAAAATGATGGACTGAAAGAACTCAATCTTGGTATAAAAGATAACCTATTCGGCAATTTTTAATTGTTTAACTTTATCTTTTCAGCATGGAACCAAATCCGTGTTCGTGGGGCAAATGGCTTTTTTAACAGTGTGAAGGTTCAAAATTAAATCAAGTTTTTATAATTTTTTACAATATTTTTCCAACAGGATAATACAACAATTACGACTTTAAACCTGCGTGACAACGGCATTTGCGAGAATGGACAAGCAACAAGTCTGTTTCTCAGCAAATCAGATTCAATAATTTCATTCAACATCAGGTGTTGTTGAACAGATTATAAGGTTATAACAAAAATAACTAAAAAAACAAAAACAAAAAACAAAAAAACAACAGTTGCACGAGAATGACTGACGTAGCACTAATTTCAATCGCGAAAGGCATCGAGCAAAACTATAGTATCAAAGACCTCGACCTATCTGACAATGGTGTCGGTGACATTGGGATTCTAGCACTTTTCAAAGCCGTGTTGGCATCAAACTGTATTCGTCGTGTTGTTATGCGGGGAATAAAAATAAGCCGCGAAGCAAGAATCAAGTTTGAAGAATTGAAGAATGAGAAACCGGAAGTTGAGTTTGTGGAATGAAAAAAATTTTTTTTCCTGTTCAAGAAACCCAAATGTAAAATTTAATCTTAATAAAAGTAAACAATAATATCTAAGGAAAAGGACTGACAGCTTAGATCGTGAAAATAAAAAATAAAAAAACAATGAAAAAACAATGAAAAAACACCAATTTAAACTTTCAAAAAGTAGTTGGAAGCAACAACTAGTTTGTTTTTAACACTCCCTAGCAATAGCATGGTTTCTCCACCAGCACACACATTTTTGCATTCATCTCACAATTTGGGGCTGCATATGTCAATTAACAGCCTGCTTTGCATGCACAGCGTGAAGAACAGTCTCAAAAAGATATGATTTTTATTATTATTTGCTGCTGGACAGTGCTAAATATGTTTTTCAGTTTGAAAAAAACACACAAAATAAAACTGAAAATGAAAAGATGTCGAAAAAAACAACCAAACCACAGTTTTCCTCTGCTGCTGTGATGAAGTGATTTCAATGATCATGTGGTACAGAATAGTAATCAAATTGTCATGTTCAGGGGCATTGCCAATTTTTACAAAAATAATGCTGAAGTTGGATTTAACAAAGTGTAAAATCAAGTCAAAAGATTTGCTGGCTGATGTGCAGAAGGAAAAACATGTAGTGGTACTGTTATGGAGAACAGAGTTAAGAGCCTGTGAGGAGTGTGCAAAGGAAACAGTGCTGTATTCTGATCTTAACAGTCAAATACATGGAAAATTGCATTCATCCAAATATTCTTTCAATGGACATGAATGATGCAGACTGAAATTTAATGACTGTCAGATTGATTGGTGCTATTGAGAGACATGTCTCACTTAATTTGACCATTGCCAAGCTTGACAGCAAAATGGATAATCGTAAATTGTACCACAAGGCTGAGATGGAAAGGTTTGAATATTTTTGCAAACATGATTAATTTCATTCAAAATCAATCAGAACCAGGTCCACTGGCACTACTAACTTGAACCAAATGTGATCCCCACAAAACTCCCGAAATTGCAACACAAAATACACACAAATATATTAACAGGTCACGAGTGGAGTCATATTCATGAAACAGCACAAGCGTGCTTGCTATAACTGCCACATTAAATGCAGCAAATAAAAGTGGCTGAAATGTTGATATGGAATATCGAGCGAGAGCTTCCTGTAATATTTGTTAAAAGGAAAATTTTTAAGAAAAATAGAACATAGAAACCTGTTTAAAAAATTCTTGTATTATTGCAGACCCAAGAGCAATTGTTGCAAGTATCAATAACGTCGGAACAGCGTCTTCTGTCGAGTACAGCGAGATTTTCGAAGCTAACGACGCGCCTACAAGTGCAGATGCGGCTTTTGCTGAAACAACAAGGCATGTACCGAACAACGCGCATATACACGTGAGAAGCGGTAGAGAGGAACGCCGAAACAGCGCACAATGAATAAGAACTGTTTGCGCCGCGAATATTGCGAGGAAAAATACAAGGAACGCTGGATGTGAAAGCGCATCAAGAACTTGGAGGGGTGTTGACCCGAGAGGAGCTGAATGAGAGAATTTCGCGGAAGATGATGACTGTAAATGCAGGGATATTGCACTTGAACTTTCTGTTCTTTTTGATGCAATTGATGGCGCGAATAAAACCAGAAACGAGACTGACGCAATAATAACCAAGAAACCAGTCAATTTGTTTGAATCAAACGGTTCCTTCAAAACCAACACGCCGAGTAATCCGCCGACGACAACAGCTACCGCGTTCAGTGGAACAACAACTCCGGCTGGCGCTTGTCCGAGCGCTGCAAAGTTCAGCGCTTCGCCTAAATACGAAAGTCCGATTCCAAATTGCCAAACTCGGTTCGAATAATGGGTTTTACTGTTTTTTGCTGAACGTCCGCGCCATGGCTGTTGCTGCTGCTTATCCTTTTTGAGCGACAGTGTTTGGGTTTCTGTGATTCCTGCTTTCTGTATTGTTTGTCCGGTTCCGATGAGTGAAGCTGCCAGAATCGCCAATAAAATTCCAACACCCATATTTTGGTTCAAAATTTTTGGAAGATACGCAGAAGGACAACGGATCTTATAAACAATGAATGACTATATTATAAAAGTCAAATTTATATCTATATATTTTAAAATTTGTTTATTTACTATTCGGTTGATGTGTTACTATGAACAATACTTTTTGAAGTATTTATGCTTATTGATATGTCACATAAAAATAAAAGAAAGACAGAAACAAAAGGCAGAAACAAAATAGATACAAGGAAACACAAGAAAGATAAAGATAACCCATGAATAAAGATTATTTTCACTGGAGATGGCCGCAGATGTCAAACAAAGGCTCCCGCCTGAGTTTCACTTGCGCTAACTGTGCGATAGCAAAGAGTACATTATCTAGTTCAGTTCAGGTGCCCTGATACAGATCCGTGACAATTTGAAAATCTTTAAATTTGTCTGTTGATTGTTTTGTGCTGTGTGCCCATTAATTTTAACAGAAGTTTGTTTCAGAAGTTTGAAAGTTTGTGCTGATCAAACTTAATTGATAAATAAAGGAGTTAATTCCATAACTATTTCCAAAATTTTAAAGTATTTGGTTAAGAATTGATGGAGTTTTTGTGATATCTTTCTTCAATTTGCAAATGTGTTATCCACCATTTTACTTACCATTTTTTATTTCTCCCCTCAAACAGCCATGATGAAGAGAAAGCTACTTGGGAAAGAAACCTGATCTGACAGGCATGATAAAAATTTGGAACAGGAATTGCAGTCCAGGTTGATCAACTTGTCTGTAAGTTCTGGTTTTTATGGTTTCTGGACAGCATAGTGGTCGTCGTGAGTCAGAATGGGACAGAATGCTTTTAGTTTTTTTATTTTTATTTGATGATTAAAATAATAAAGAAAATAACTTGATTGAATTGTTGAATAGAATCCAAGTTTTTAAAGCAAAACAATAGTTGTGATCTTTTTTTTTCAAAGTTTTTCCAAAACAACACCCGTGTCCGCAAGATGAATGATTTTCCAGCCATTGAGAATCGAATCAAACAATTCCCAGAATTCCTCGTTAATAGTGAACCCGAAAGAAAATCGTTTGAATTTTGCGCTGGCGACTGGCAAAAAGGCGAACGCCATCCAAACGCACAACTTGTTGTTCTTATCGGATTTCGCGTCCGCCCACGTTATTTCGCGCAGATTTTTGCAAGTTTTCAATATGTTTGCCAGTGGAAACTCATGATAGTCAATCGCGTATGTAACTTCCAGTTTGCGCAATGTATGAATTCGTCCAAGATCGTTCAACAGATGGGTTGACCGGCGGTTTTGAAGCGCATTCAATAATACGAGAGATGATACAGAGTATTTTTCTGCAAATTTTAAAATCGTCTCGTCATCAATATCAGTTGCGTAAATTTTCAGCACCACAACATGTATATTTTCAGGTATCAGGTTGAGAAAGTCCCAAAAATCTCTTACATTATCATCATCATTATCATCATCCTCTCCTTCTTCTTCAAATGATTCACCACCTGCTTCAAGATCAAGTTGAATCCTGTTGGATAAAAAATTTAATGACTTTGATAAAAATTTCTTGCCATTAACAGACACAGCCATTTCTCCACCAAATTTGTTCAAGCATTTGGCGAGGTTGAAGACCGGAACTGCTTCATTCAAATCAAGCAATCTGGAGCAGCGACTATTGCTGTTAGCTTTTGGATAGTGAAAAGTTGGCCACACATTTTTCAGATTAGTGATTCCAAATACTTCTGCGGTTTCAATACATGCTCTGAATACATTAGAAAATGCATGTCGATAGTGACACATGGTTCGATATAGTGGAATAATATCTCTAGCATCGACAAAGTCCGCAATACGGTTCAGAATTTCAGCTGGCATTGACTGTAGAGTTTTTACTGTATCTTTGGGCCTCA
>JADGJH010000309.1:0-19769 GCA_027596945.1 Physocladia obscura
GATACGCACCTGATTCCAGTCCCTCGCACAGCCGTTTGCCACAATTCTTACTCGGTGTATTCATTTCACAGCCCGCCTGTGCAACAAGTGCTTGTACACAAACTGGCGCCTGTTGCTGAGTCCACCGCGCTTATTAGAATCGCTTAAGTGCCCCTGGCTGACAAAAAGTCCTGTGCTTGTGTGGAGAACAACGATGGGTATGATAGCTGATATTCATATTGTTAGTACTCTTTGAGCCTGCACTTCCCAAATTGGTATCTGTAACCAGAAAGATACCAACAACAGTTAACAAAGTATACTGGACTTTTCTTTATCTTGATTCATAAAATAAGTTAAAAAAATCCATCAATCGCTTTTATTTCGGACCTAAACTTTGTCTCCAATAAATTAATTTTTTTTTTGTATTTCAAATAGTGGGCTTCAGCAACATTATTTCATGATTGACAGATTAGCAATAGATTGCGAGGTTACTCGAAAATCTTTCAGGTGAAAATCTTCAAAACATTTGAATAGTGTTCGTTCTGATTGACCATTGTTTTTGACTTGTCCAATCACAAAATTGTCATTGAATTGCAGAAACAACAAAATTCAATGTCACTGACTTCAGGGTTGATACCAATTGGATCCAAACCATCCGTAACAAAATCGAGCATTGGAAGTTATTTCGACTTCGACGTTAATGACGATGATCTAGAGGATTTACTAGAATTAGACACGAACATTGCTCATCGAACAACAACATCTGTTTCGAAGGGATCAAATGGCTCGTTTGGAAAATTCAATCTCAAATCTGTCAGTAGTTTAAAATTAACTTCCTTTTTTAATTTTTTAATTTTTTTTGGTTATAGTCCGAAAATGTCCCTGCATCACATACTTCATTTCCGAAATCGTCAGCAAAAGAAACTATACCAATCGCAAACTCCAATGGGTTTAAGTTCACTGTAGATCCAGCATTGACTAAAACAAAAAAAGATCAAGGTGCGGTTGATGAAAAAGCATATAACACAATTCTATCTTCTTTGGGGAATATGGATGACATGGATAACGGACTATTCAGTTCAACAGGATTAATACCAAAAAAATCCGCACCAAAAACAACCGCAGAATTTTCAGTTCATGAATCTCAGACGCGTCAGCTGTCTCCTACCAAAGAACTGGATTCTTGGAGTGTTTCCACTAATGAAAACGCACCAAAAGATACCGATCGTAACAATGTGGCGTCACATGAGTCTGCGCTGTTCGATATATCTGTTAGACAAACCGCTTCGAAATCTTCAAAAGAAACAGATTTATTTGGGAATGATGATCTATTCACGATTTTAGGTTTGGATGACAAGCCAGCAAAGTCAACCAAAAACTCTGTACTTTCGAACAAGCAATACTCCATTTCAACAGAATTTAAATCGCCAGTCGATAATATAGACAGTCTTGGTATACCTAAACAATTGAAGCCATCAATTGAAAACACTGAAAAACAATTTCACTTCTCAAATACTCGAAAACATTCTTTGACTTCAACTCCAACTACAAACCAATTTACCACAAACAACGACCATGATCATCAAACTGGATCTCCAAACTCTATTGTATCAATTAAATCGAAAGAAGATGAATTTATTCCTTCGTTTCTGGCTGAAGCTTCCGGCCGTCGCCGCCGAGGTCCTACTACAAGTATCACTAATACTCCCAAAGATGATTTAAACCTCGACCCCTCGGTATTACACCAAAATCCGTTCAAAACGGAACGAAACGCCGTTGCGAATTTCTTTGACGAAGAGCTATCCAAAACTTCCAATGTTAAAAAAAATCCACTGATTGCATCTGTTTCCACACAAATTTCAAGACCAAAACCAACTGGGGTATTTGGAACTGAAAACTTTATAAATAGTGACACCAATGCTCTGCCTTTCTTAAATCAAAAACTTAGCTTTCTTGATGAAAAAAAAGCTAATATACCGACTGTTACTCAAAGTCAATGGAAATTTTCAAATAATCCGACAAAAAATATTCATGGCAAATTATTGACCGAAAACCCTAAAGTAGAACAAAAATCCACGCTGTCCAAATCGTCGTCACTTTCTTCGCTCGTAAGCTTAAGCCATACCGAAGATGAAGCAATGAAAGAAGATATCGTTGGAAGGAAGCCCAACAATTCTGAAAAAAGCACCACTAAGAAAAAAATATCCTCAATCTTCTCCAACCAACTTCCGGTGATTAATCAAATTTCAGCAGCCTTGAATCACAATGAAATTAGTTTTGAACCATTGTTTGCACAACTGGGGCAACCAGCTCCTGAAACTATATCAACAGCAGCCGATTCGACACCTGTTCTGAACCCAAGCAACACGACCCCTGCTTCGAATTTGACAGAACAGGTGAAAGAGCTCAAAAATAAACTCGAGAAAGAAGAGTTGAAATTCAAAAATCTGGAAGCAGAAAAAAACAAAATTATTTCAGAAAATGCAATCCTCAAAACGTCTCTTGAATTCGAGCAAGCTGCATCTAAAAATTTTAAAGAAAAATTTCATGCGATAGAATCACAAGTAGTATATAATTTCGAAACTAAAAACTAAAATTTAAAAGTCAGCTGATAATGAAAATATCGAACAACTGAGAAAACTGCTGATTGAAAGCCACAACCAAGAAATTTCAATTCTGAAAGAAACTCATTCTTTTGAACTTGAACACGTGAAAAAAACACAAAAACAATTGGTTAGAAACAAAAAATTGAAATAGTGTTGCTTATACGTGAATCTAGGTTGCCGATTCTGTTAAAGCAGAAATATCTAAATTTCAAGCTGAACAAGACAAAACTATCGCGTTGATAAAATCGAAACATTTTGATGAGGTGAAGAATTATTCTTTTTTATTTTTGAACTAATTTGAAGCAGATGTGCAAGCTGATATCAACAGCAGATGCAGCTCAACAGCTTGAATCCTTGACCCAAAAAATGGAAGAAAGCTCCCGTCTTGTGGATCATATGCATCGCAAACTGGAAAGTGACCACTCTTATAGCGTGAAGGTATATTATATATTCTGCAAATTTTTGCAAACGCCTTTTAAAAACAATTTTTTCTCCTTCTTCACTGTTTATATTTAACATAGGAGCGTGAAATGGCTTTACAGCTAAAAGAGAGACAGCTTGTTGAGGTATTTAATCTTTGTTGTTTTCATGCAAAAAATGACTCAAAGTCAACCAAATTCTTCTAAGCTTCAGCGCCAAATTACCAAACAACGGCAAGACTTGGAAGATGAGCAAACTAGACTGAAACACCACGCTGATGGAATTGATGCGACACTTGAACAATATCGAAAAGATCGCGAAGATGATCAAAGAGTTTCAGATGAAGAACGAAGAACACTGGAAAACCAAATTGTAAGCTAAAAAACAGCAAAAAAATTTTCGCTTTTTTTTTCTGTCGGATAATATGTATGTTTATGCATATCTTGTGAATAAGAACTTGATGAAAACGGAAAAAGATCTTATTCAACGCCAATTACATCGTGAAAGGCTTGAATTCGTTCGATTGAAAGAATCATGGTCGATGGAACGAAGACGCATCCTGCTATTATCGTCTGATGAACAAAAAGATCTTGCGATGGAAAAAGCAATTCTTGAAGCAAAACGCGAAGCGGTCGCAGAAATAGAATTAGAAATGAAGAAAATGAAAAGCCGCGAAGAGGCACAAATCCTTGCAGGTTTTTTCTTCTTTTCGAATTTTTATTTTACTTTTTTTGTTTTTCCCGAATCTGGGTATCGTCAGATCGCATGGTTCTTGATAAGGAAATACACGAAATTTCAATCAAAAAAGGAAACTTGCATCGTGAGGCGGCTCATCTCCGCGCAGAGCGGATATCACTGGAGTCAGAAAAGCAAAATCTTGCCGCGGAGTTGGAAGCGTTTGAAAATGGTTGGAAGACTGCAGAAAATAGATTTAAACAGGCAAAATTTGCACAAGAAACTGCAGGTGCGGTTTAATAGTTTACAAATTTAAAAATTTAAAAAATTAAAAATTTTCAAAGTGGAAGAGCGGCATAGGACTGAAAATTTGGAAATTGAAGTCAGAACAGCTCTTTCCAGCATAAAATCAGACAAAATAAAAATAGAAGAGTCAAAAAAATTTGTAAGACTTAAAATCGTTTTTATTTTTAATTAATACAATCCTTTTCAGCTGGATACGGAACGAGAAAATATACAAAAAGCAAAGCAAAAAATAATTGACGACAGAATCCAGCTTGCATTTGAACGCGCAAAAGCTTCCTGTGATACAGGAAACTGCTTAAAAGTAAAATTGCAAAAAAATTCACAAAAAATTATATTTATTTTTCGTTCGCAGAAAATACACGAACCAGTGCTCACAATCACTCAAAAGCTGCTACAATCAATCAGCATAGGCGAAAAAGTTTCATCCTTAACACCGAAATTAGTCTCTAATATACAATTAAAGCCTGCTGCATCTACAGCATTACTGGAAGCTGCAAAAATACAAAGAGATCTTGCTGACGCCGAAAAAGCGAGAAACATCACTCTTGCTCTCAAACAATGTGTTTCTGAGTTTAAAGAGGTAAAGTGAAAAAATAAATTTTGGGTCTATTATGTATTTTTCTTATTCTGCGAAATGTACTTCGATGTACTTCTACCCCCAATCAAAATCAGAATAATGATCTATGGGGTTTACGGCAAAACAATCGACATGCGGAACAAAAATAAAAAAAGCTCGAGAAAAAAAACAACTAAAACAAAGGCAAAAACAAAAAACATAACAATGAAACAAAACTTCAACGTCGACTTTGCTATTTCCACTGCGCAACTCTGCCTCCATTCCCAGAAGTAAAACTTCTTGTTAAATTTGCTCCCACAGATTGCTGCTTCCGTACAATATGGACGCCAGTTCCAGAACTGCTTGATGAACTCGCCACCAACCCTCCATACATTGACACTCGTCCAATAACAGCATGCCCTGATGATATAGGCGGCAATACACCATTGGTTGTTGTTGTTGCCGCTGAAAACGAAGCGCGATAACTGCTTCCAGAAGCCGACAGCTTCTTGGTCGTAAAAGTTACCGCTGCAGTCCGCGGAGTTGACCCTGATCCTTTTCCAGAAGCAGCTGTGGACGCAGTATCAACTATAGGCAAAGAAACCGTAGCGCCGGAGCGATTCGACGTTGAACGGCCTTGTAAGCTGCTGGTTGTTGCCATCCGGCCAGTACTAGACATTGATAAGGACTTGCTTGTCGCGCTCTTCAATGCATCCATAGCTGCCTTCTTTATCACGCCGTCACCACCAAAATATTCGTGCATCCATTCATGCTGCATTGCTTCTAGAGGGGTAAACCGGCGTTCTGGGCTCCATTCCAAACACCCCAACAAAAAATTAACAAAGACATGATCGCTCGTCTTCAAGACACCAGCAAGTGTCTTTGTACTCGGTCGCCGTTTCTTTCCTTTACTGTCTGCCACGATTCGCGGTGAATATGACGACGTTGCAGTTCCGTCGAAAAATAGTTTACTTCGTGTTCCGCGTTCAATCACACTCACAGGAGGAACACCAAGAACTTCCATCATATACGCGAGTTGTTGCTGTTCGTTTTCGCCTGGAAATAAGGGATAACCCATGAATAGCTCAGCTAGAATACATCCGAAAGACCACATGTCGATTGACGTGTTGTAACTTATACCAAGTATTACTTCTGGTGAACGATAAAATCGCGATTGAACGTAGGTGTATACTTTTTCGTGCTCAAAACAGGAACTGCCAAGATCAATTACTTTAAGGGCGTATTCGGGGTTGGACGGTTTAAAGTCGGGAGGAATGAATGTGCTTGAACGTGTGTAACCGTTTTCCGAAACGGCCACAAAGTCACATCGACTTGGTTGCAAGAATAATGTATCTTTGAGCAATATATTCTGCATTGGAAATAGATTTAAATTGGCAATTACGAAAAATTGGTTTTTTAACATACCTCTGGTTTCAAATCACAATGAACAATTTTTTCAGTGCCAAGTAAATCCAAGCATTTGAGCATTTGAGAAGAAAATCGCTTTATAACACCAGTGTGAACTCCACGATATCCTCCAGCCTTTACCCACTCATACAAGTTGATTCCTAAAATTTCAAATGATATACACAGGTGGTTGCGGAAATTAAAAGAGTCAAGCATTTGAACAATATGGTTGTCATCCTAATCACACACGAAATATTAATCAGTCTCAGTGAAGAAATACATAATAATAACTAACATCAGTTCGTAACCGATCTAGAACTTTCACTTCAATTTGCCCTTGCTGCTCAAAACGTTTCTTGTTTCGAATAATTTTTATGGCCACATGCTTTTTTTGTTTATGGTCATAACATTTAACACATTGTCCGAACGACCCTTTGCCAAGTAAAGATATCATCTCGTATCGATACGCGATATGATCATGATGTGTCAGGTACAAATCGCCTCGCGAATCGTCATATCCTGAATTTAGATAATAACAAATAAAAAAGTTAATTGAAATTTATAAAAAAAAAGAAACAAACAAACCATGATTGTAAACTTTTTCCTTCTCCTTTCCTGCCTTTTTGTCCCCTTCTTCTTCAGCTATCCAACTTCCTGGAATATTTACACTAACACAATCAGCCCCTGTTTTTCTACTTGTACTTCCAATTTTTTGTACTCCGCTACTTCCTGCAAACCAAACTTCCGAAAACGAAAGCACTTCTTCTTGCTCATACGACGTCAAAAGTGCCCGGAAGTAATGCAATGTGACTTCCGGTGTGAGTGGAAGTTTGAGCGCCGAAGCAGGAGGAAGAGATTTCGGCGACTCATCTGTAACTGATGATGCAGCAGTTGGAGTTTTTTGTTGTTCGAGTTCGCGCTGCTGCTGCAGTCGCTGTTGCATCGCTTGAAGTGCCGTTATCGGTGCGTTTGTTGGCGCATTAGGAGGTGGAACTTCGATGCTAGTAAAGTTGCTTGACGTAGATGGTGTGAAAATCGACGGCGCTTTTAGCTTTTCCGGAGTCGACACCATATTTTGAGTGATTTGCGGCCCTTTTGATGAAATAGATGACGCGGTGGAGCTTTTTTGTTGAATTGTTTTCGATTCTGGATGAACTTTTACGGAACTAATTTGTTTCGTAGCGGGTTCGGCAGCAAGAGCGACAGACGTAAGAGACTTCTGAGTAGTCAATGACGCTTTTGTTACAACTATTCCTTGTGAGACGGGTGAACTACTGGCAGAAGCGGCTTTTTTGGCTTTCGGCAAATGAATCGTAGTTGTCGATGGACTGTTTCCACTAATCACAGCAGATGTCGATATATGCGGAGGTGTTTTCGATTTTAGTTTCTTGGTTGAAATTGCCGATACTGCAGTTGTTGAACTTGCTGAAGATGTAGAGGGCTTTTTTTCACTGATCGAGCTTGGCCCGATCTTTTTTTTCTCCAGCTGGTAAGCTGTAACTGACAGAGGGCTGTTTGCAGTTGACGGTACGCGCGAGACAATAAACGCTACCGGCTGGGACTTTTTTGAAGACGACAACGGAGCTTTTGTAGAAGCAGAGAACGGTGTTTTACTGTCAAGAACTGGCCGTGTAGTAGTTGCGCCCCAACTTCTCGCGCGATTGCGGGTGGCGCTTGCCGGAGCAGAATTATGCTTTGACATCGATTCCGACTTCATAATCGCACTTTTGCCAATCTTCGGCGAAACGTCTGATATGTTTCAAAAATGAATTGAGTGCGCCGAGAAATCCACAATTGAAAAATACACATTCATTTTTTGGTATTTTAATTTTACCTGACGACGAAGGTGCTGACTCCAAGCTCCCGAAAGACGAAGCAACGACATTATTTTTAAGAGAAGAAGACGAAATATCCGTTGCTGTTGATTTCTTGTGTCTGAGAAGCGGAGAGTTTGAAGCAACGGGTAACTTTGAATTCAACAACGCTCCAGCAACATCCACTGAATGGGCCGCGAGAGTATTTCGGCGCCTGCCATTTACTTATTTTAATGCTTGAACAGAAGGGCAATTGGAGAAACACACCTGGACAAATCGAGAGATTGATCTCCATCGAGATCCAGATCCAGCGCACACAAGGTCTGAGCGACAGCCGCAACTTCCGCGCTGTTCGGACTTTCTCTCTGCGCAGGCGGCCTTTCTTTTGCATCTGCAGCAATTGCGGTTTTGGGTTCTGATTCGGTAGTGCCTATCTTTGTTTCTTCGACAATACTCCCGGCGTCGCCACCGCTGTTTACGCTGCCCGTATGGACCGAAAAACCCACTGACGCAAAACTGCTTCCTGATCCAACGCTGCTGCGCTCGCCGCTTTCGCTACTCTTTGAATGAGCGCTCATCAAAGCAAATCGATATGCGTTAATTTTGTCTTTTCTTGAATCCCTTTTCCCCACTGCCGCTTTCTGTTCACAAGAAGCGCCAGCCCTCCGAAAACGACCAACAGCGAATTGTCGTTGCGACGACGACACCACTGTAATAATGAAGATATGCATTAATAGAGTTAGTTTAACCCAAATATAAGGTTTGAACTGAATAAGTCGCACAACTCAATTTAGTCTGTCAGACTTTTTTTTTTGAAAAGACTTTCGAAAAGCTTTTAAAACAACTACGCCAGAGTTTTCATCCATAGTTATATATTTATATTGGTATGAATGGTTATCGGCGCCTTTATCCGAATACATCATCGGTTTTCAATGTAGCATTGTGTGTGCTGTGCAAAATTGAAAATTTGCATGATTTCGAAAAAAAACTGCGCAGAGAGTGCGCAAAGGGCCTATCAACGAAATCAGCGAACAACGGCGCTGTGCTGCGGGTACAAATAGTTAGATAATACACTCAGGCACTTAGTTTATTGTATTTTAGCCCCTTTACCCAAAATTTGTCCTGCCATGAGTATTTTCACACAACTTTTCGAATTGCAACTTTACAAATTGAACCTCTAACTCTGATTTTTACACTCCCAATCAAATCTCACAAAATGAGGCACTCTGATTCATATCTTTGTTGTATACCTCCACTTAAAACAAAGTTTGACAAAACAAATACCTGATGCTTAAATGAAGAAGTATTTTACTGATAAGGATTTTGTTTCATTAAGAGGGATTGGAAGAATTTCATGTGATTCTCTCACAAGGAATTCCTTGTAAAATTTCTCCAATGGAAGAAAATCTAAAAACCACAAATTTGTACAAATTTGTATGAGAAATCAAGCTGGTGTATTATATAGAAACCAATATCCACAAGTACACTTCCAAGTTTGGCATATCACATCCCAGACAATGTTCTGGCACTCAAAATATCCATTAATACTCAATAAAAAAAATCAAAAGCTATCTTCATCAATAAAAATCAATACCCCCAATTGAGTCTACTATTCCAACCAAAATATTTGCTAATATTTGTCTGTCTAATTAATAAATCAACCTATTTGTTATTCTCCAAATATGGAAATTCTGAATTGTGTGAGTCACAGTCAAGCAAGTGATGATGTGAAATGGTATTGTATGTGAATGAAAAGGATCTATCTTGCAAATCTTCTCCAAAAATCCCCAACTACAATTAGTACCTGGATCATAAAGCTTCTTAAATTTCCTCTTGATCATTTCAAAAAAAATTTAATTGGATTGAGGAACAGACAATGTTTCCTCTGTTTGCAAATAATCAACAACAGCATGAATTGAGACATGCATGATACAACACTCTTGGAAATTGAATAAACTCACCATAATAGACTAACTTCTTACTGTGAAGACCACATCCTCTGTTTCACAAAATTCCACAATTGTCAAATGACACTTCATCAAGAAACATGAGTTGCATTATGCAATTGAGTCCACATTATATCAAACCACATTGTCCATCTGTATTTGTGGTGCATGCCTTTCCAGCACTTTATATCCAACTTTGGGTAAAATTTGACAGATAGTTGAATTTGCAATTGGCATCACAAAATATATCATAAATTGTTTTCATCACTCTTCTAAAAAAGCTGTTAGCCAGTGACAATAAAAATAGACAACCCAGATTTGATGCACTTCTTTCAATGTTCTTTCTTGGTTGCAGGTTGCTCTTGAAATATATCTATGTCAGATTTGAGAAATAAATGTGTTTTGCAAGCTGAATAGATGTTAAATAATGTTTAATATAAAATTGGAAATAGAAATATTGTTTATTAGATAACTGTGAACAAAAATAATGTGTATTTCATTCATGGTGAAATTCAAGACTGGGGATTAAATGTTCTAACTTTGTCTCTTTTACATTTGAACAATTTTCTTTTGTTAAGAAATTGGTTTTTAATCAATATTGAGGCATTAGAAATGAGGCACAAATGTTTTATTTCGAGGCATAGAATTGGGTATTTAAAATGTTCTATTCTTGGAAATAAATAATAAGATTCTAAAAACTAAATTTTACTTTATTGTGCCAATTCCACCAGTTCAAGTGAATCTGCCTCTGCAAGATTCAACACTCTACCATTTTTGTATTGAGTAGCTTGTCTGTGAACAGTAGGTACAGACTTACAATGGATAGTTGCTATTTATTCCGTGAAAGAAATATCCATATAAACCATGAATGTAGGGACGTTTGCCAGCTTGGCTATGGAGAACAATTTGTTGCAACATTTGCAATAATTTTTTTTTGCAACAAAACTTTTCATCACATGTTTTTCATTTTGAATTGTCTCATTTACATTGTAGTAAATGATGTATCTTACCTTGGAATATGAACTATAAAAGTCCACTGCTGCTTCCAAAAAATGAATGGAGGGTCCTGAGTGTTAAAAAACAAATAAAAACAAGTGAATGTGTTTGATGAGACTGTTTAAATCTGTAATGTGCCATGTAACCTATGAAATAACTTGAAAATTGCAATGTAGTTTAGCAACTTGTTTGATGTTACCCCCACACATCCGTCCACTCCTCATTCTCTGTGGAGCTTCTCTAATAAAATTTTGAATTGACTGAGATTGTACTGCAGCAAGTGAGGAATCACCTCAATTTTGTATCATGTGAGATTGTTCACTCAATTATAGTGACATGTATCATGTTTGATTTGAGTGGGCGCCTTCGCTGAAAAGTGTTGTGTTGTTGAATGAGAGTATTGTCTGTTGTCCACTCAACCTTGAAAGTTGGGGGATTGTTCACCGGGAGTTAGTAATGGATAAAGTGATTTATGTTAGTGAGAATTGTAGGGTAAGTGCTGGTGTGCTCTCGCACAACAAAACAGTCCAAAAAGAAAAGAATTTCTAAAGAGCGGTGAAAACATGGTGAAAAGCGACAGACGGCCGAAGTCACTGCCTGAAACAACAAACAATGAATGAGATTATTGCGTAACACATTGTCTACTATTTTAATTGCAATTGAACAATATTTATAATTGTTCCTCCGGCATGTGACGAAATAACTCTACTTTGAATAGTCTTGTATTCTCACTCAATTATAGTGAACAATAGCATGATGGATTTTAGTGAGAATTGTTTTGCTGCGATTCTTCAGGAAGCATACAAAGTTCTGGATGATGAAGACTTGCCAATTTCATTGGTTGTACTACCTCCCAAAGACAAACACTTGCAAGTGAAGCAACTACTGGCGTTCATAGGACCAACTGCAGCCACTGCAAAGACTGATGTCAAACCAAGAAGCTACGACTGACTCTCTGTCAATGGACTCTCAGATTATGTCATTGATTGCGTCAAGAAAATTGAATTCAACCACTTGAAGTCTCTCTCCATGTACTTGGCTGATGCTCTGCAAGCTCTGATGCACAATCTTCAACACTATGAGGGAAAGCGTGCTTGTACCAAAGAAGAATGTTATCCTGTTATTCATGAGCGCACTGGTATCGCCAAAAGTACTTACTGTAGCTACGTTCTGTTCTACAAGTTCATGACAGATTATCCTTGCTTCTTTCATACATTGTTGACATACAATCAAATCAAACAGAATCAATCAGCCATACGCAGCTGGTTCAGTGAGCGAGATATTAATCTCCCTGCAAATGATTTCACCTCAATGCGGTACTGGCAGCAAAGTTTGGATGCTTCAGATGGTGTCAGTCATTTCAACAAAATGAGTATGGACTGTGATGCCAATTCTCCTAGCCAGAATTCTGATTCAGAAGAGTAAATAATGTATGTGGTTTCTTGGTTTTTTATTTGTCTGTGCTAAAACATATGTCTATACAGGAAGACATTTCCATAATTTTTTTAAATCAAGATTTCAGTAATGATTTTTGCAGAGACAATCCTTTCTTCATTATATATATAGTTTTGTCTACCCAGGGAGACAACATTTTGTTGTGTCTACCCATGGAGACAAATTCTCTTATCTGTGTATATATTTATATATTTATGTTATTATATTTATGTTTTTAATTGGACTTTGTCTACCATGTAAAAAAAAAAAAGAATTTTATTTCAAAAACTTATTTTATTTCATAATACTCAACATGTTCTCATTGGAAAGTGTACATCCTTTCTACCAAAGTATACAGCTATTTGAACCAAATAATTATGCCCTGTTCATCCCTTGTAAGAGAAGAAGTAGAACAGTTATAAACCTAATCAAGCTTCCTCATAATGCAAAGAAGCACAAAATGTTGCAAGCACACATTGCAAGTCTCATTTGGAGCAATAAAGCCACAATTATTGGAAACTATATTCTAAAATTGGACAACACGTTCATCAACAAAACTGACAAGACAATGAAACAATTCCAATCTGGGGGGATAGATGTTGTTCATAATGTTTTGAAAAGAAGGAGACCAGATTCACCGGAATCATCAAGAAAGGAGCAGCAAATGGACACTTTATCCAAGAGAAAGAGGCCAAATGCCCCGTTTGATGTTCAAAAATCAAGACACATTGACTATACACTGTACTATCTTCCAACTCTCTTCTCACAGAGGGTAATAGTGACTTATGAATTTAAGTATGTGATTCATTATGGCAATTACAATTACAATGATAGCAAAACAGGCATCATTAGAGATATTCTTGACTATTTGATTGAGCAACACCTCGATACTCTGACAAAAGAGTATGCTGCAAGGCAGCCATATGACTGTGAGATTTTAGAGATTGATTATATTACTCAACCAGTTCCACATCAGCAAGTAGCTTTATTAGAACAGAGAATGTACAGGGCTGTATTGTCATATTATTCATTAAGGGTTGACTCAAACTCAACAAACAATAGGGATTGCGTTTACCAATTTTTGATGAATACATATTCAAGTCACTTCAAAACATTAACATGTGAAGTACTTTTCTCCATCTTTGAAGAAGCACACACTGATTCGGGTGTTTTGACAAAACAAGCTAAAGTCTTCTGTCATTGATTTGGTATTAGCTTGTATGCACTCAACCTGGAAATGGAAACATTCAGTCAATTCATTCCTCAAAATAGAAATCATCATGCACTATCCTTAATATTTTTAGTAGCAAATAATCACATGTATCCAGTATTGGATAAAGAAATGAGAAGGTCAATTGTTGCTTCTGAGAAATTGAAAGGCTCCAATGACAATCTGGTTTTCAAAACTAAAGAGAAACCAAAGAATTCATTTCATGGGGAGGTACATACTCTATTGAATGTTCCTTATGAAAGTATTCGGTTACTTGAAAATTGCAATGTTGTCTACACCAACAAAAATGATTTGAAAGAGCTTGTTGTCTTTTTACCAAGAAAAGAGGAAACAATTTACAAGACCTAGAGTCATGGTGGGTACATTGTCAGAATTGAATACAAGAATAATGTAATAATTGAAGTGAATAAACATTATGAACAAGCTCTGGCTGCTTCAAATTCTCTCTCAATACCGTTCAGAAATCAAAATCTGATTTCTTTGGTATGTGAGGCTTTTGAGATTTACAGGCAGGATGATAAAATTGAAAGTACATTCGACAAGAACACTCACAAGGTATTTTTTGGTTGCATAAAAGGCCCCATTATTGAAACATTCTATGAGCCATCACCAGATGCTAAGTTGAAGGCTTATAACATTCAAAAGTGTCATTCAGCTTGTTTAAGTGTTAAAAACACAGAACCGTGGTGTGTTTTCAATATCTTTGATGAAATTGAAATCAGGCTATATTCTGGTAAACTAAGAACAGGCTGGTATTATGTAGAAACAGAAAATACCTTTCCATTGAGAGGAACAAGATGGTATCCTTGTCATATTATTGCTGAATGTCTAGAACTAGGAGTGACAATGAAGATTGTTTACAAACTGATTTCAAGCAAAATGTTGAAATCAGATTACTTTAATGATTTTATAAAAAGGATTTATGACATGTGTGGAAATGATAATGGTAAAATCATGGTAAACTGCTTTGTAGGCTGTCTCAAACAAACAGACAAATTTACAATGAGTTTCAATGATGTTGCACAATATTACTTCTTGAATGAAAATGCAGGATATTCATGTATTGCTGACAACTTGAAATTATATCACGTCAAAATTAAATCAGAGAAAATAAAGCATCAAAATCTGGTTCCGATTTACTGGCAGATTATTGACAATGGAAACATGATGTTGTACAAACTAGCAATGAAAATGGCTGGAACAATTGTTCAATTAAAAACCGACAGTGTTATTGTAGAGGATAGTAATGACATTGATTGTGAACCAGGGATTGGAAATTATTGCTTAGAAAAGCTTCTGGCCAAGTATGAAGTCAAAGATTCATTTCATAGTAATTACACTTTCGAGTTGAGAGAGGAACTCTTTTATCCAACTGAAGAAAGATTACAAGGAAGACTCATTACTGGGCTTGCAGGTACAGGGAAATTGACAGAACTAAAAGAAACAACCAAGCTGTTAGATACAGGGACCTATATTCTCTTGGCAAGTACAAACAAAGCAGCACGTTTAATTCAAGGCAGACTGTACATCACTTTTTTCACATTGATAATAATGGTAAATGTAATTTCAAAGAAGCATTGAAAGCAGCAATAAAGTATAAATATATTTTCATTGATAAAGTGAGCATGTTGAAATCCAGTGCATACAAAGTCTTTTATTACGTTAAACTGCATTCCAACATAAAGTTTGTATTGGTTGGTGACTACAAGTAGCTTGGAGGGGTTGAAAGGCCAAGACCAAAATACATTGACTCAACTGCATTGAAAGAGATTGTTGAAAATAGTATGACAGAGTTACTTATTAATCACATGTCAGACAACACAGTTTCTGAGCTTTTTGACAAGGTCCGCCAGTTGAAACCTAGTGACTTTGAAAATAGACATGTCTTTCCAAGAGTTAATCTGTCATATACAAATGAAAAATGTAAACAAATCATTGAAATCATGATGCAACAAGATAAACTAAAGAAGAAAAAAATGATTAAAATAGAAGCAAATAAAGATGACCCAAACTCATAGCAGGTATTGTTGATGGTTGGTACTCTAGTGATTGCACATAGAAACTACAAGTCTCTCAAAATTGTAAACTGTGCAACATATTCAGTTTGAAAGATTGAGCCACTGATATTATTGGAAGATATGTTAACAAAGGAGACAATAGAGATTAATGCTGAACAGTTTCAGCTATACTTTAGAGTAAATTATTGTTTGACTGTCCACAAGATGCAAGAGGATTCTATCTGAGAGCCTTTTACAATACACCAGTGGAACAGAATGGAGGACAATATGCGGTACACTGCAATAATTTGAACAACTAAAACAGAATACATTAATGTGGTTGACAATGGTATAAAACACAAAGTAACAAAGGATACTGACTTTGACAAGATTAAACAAAGAAAGAAAAGACTTCAGGATATGAAGCACAGGTGTAAACAAAAGAGATTAAAAGCAGTTCGAATAATCAACTACATTGTTCGAAAGAGGTGTTCTGATGAGTATTGTTTGAAGTATACATTCATGAAAAGACAGCAGTTGTTGGAGCATCTTGGTATCCCTGACGGCAAAATAACAAAGGGTTATGAAATAGACCACATCAAGTCAAGATGCCAGCATACCACAGATGATGACGTCAAGAACATCAATGCATACTGGAACCTGCGGCTGATTTCAAGAAAAGAAAACAACAAGTTGGGACAAAATTGCAATTGTCATAAGAAATGAAGCTTTTAAAAATTTCCAATTTTTTGGACTTTTTTTCAAATATTAAAAATCTATTTGTTAATATATAAACATGGAACCAATAGTAAACTACTCAATGAATTTAATGCAATCAGATTTAACACGCTGTGTTTGCCTTGAAAGCATAAACTTTCCTGTCATATAATGTGCAAACAGGTCAAATCCACACTTTGTTTGTATCAAGTGTCACCATCAATTGGGACAAAAGTGCCTGCAATGTAAGACTAAATTGTTATTTCATAATAAACAGTTGCAAGTTACATTAACACCTTTTTTAGAATCATGCATCAACAAAAACTGTAAAATGCAAGTATTGAAGTGGAATCTCAATGAGCATGTAGAAGACTGTGACTACAAGAAACACAAGGGCTTCATATGTCAAAGAAAAGTGCGATCAAGAAAAACATTGCAGAGTCACTTTGAATCAAAATGCAAGACTGGAATTATTCAACAAAACATGACACCAATTGAATTCAATGGATGGGATTTAAATAAAGAAGGATTTAAAGTTGAGTTAAATGATGATTTAAATGAACGAGGTGTGCTGACAACACACAATGCTGTTGTTTTAATTTACAGGAACAAATGTTCAAAATGGGTCATTGCCCCCCAATCACACTAACAAAGCTTCCATCAAAGGCAAATATCACAACCATCAAATCAATGCCCAATGATGCAATTGTCGAATCAACAGTACACACTACATGTGCTTCAAGTCCAAATGAGCCTGTTTTCATTGAAGTTGAGCAAGCAAACTCAGTCTTTATCACCACCAAACAAAAAAAATTGAATAATGCAAGGAGTCCAAATGCTGATGCAATTGGACAGTTTCTTGAGTGCATACACCAGGCACAAGGAGTAGAATCTGATTACCATTATCGTTTCTTTATTTCAACAATCTTTTCTTCATCAAGTTCCTTCCTCAAGTGATGGTATAGTCAGTCTCTTTTGGATGGCTGGCTGGTTGTCATGGAGTTCTTTACAGAGGTTCATGTCTCCTTTCATTAAATCATGTTTGATTTGCTGAATTCTCTTTTTATTATCACCACTGGTCTTCTTTCTCAGATAATACACAAGTGTCTTATCAACATAGAACAACTCAGAATCAGTCTCAAAGTATTCATTTCCATTCATTAATTGTTTATTTTATCCAGTATGTTTTATTTCAATCACAGACAGCTTTTCGAAATCAGGGTCTTTACTTTCATTCAACTCTGACTGTAATCGTTTGACAGTCTCCTCTAATTAAATGATTTGTTCCTTCATTGATTGGTTAATGTTGGCTCTGGTTGGGTTAGTCATTTTCAACCGCTTGTCAGGCACTTTACTGTCAATGGCTTGATTTGAACCAAAGTAAGGCACACCTACTTTCCAAACAGTTGTATTGATTTTACGTTCTTGTACTTCATAGTGGTGTTCATTATGTGGGTCCTTATAGATTGTTCCAATGGGAAGGGTCTTTAAGAACCTGTTTCTCACAGTTGTGGATGGAATTGTAACAGTCATCGTTTTATTATTATAAAAGAAAATAATTTTAAGAAAATATTGTTCAATTGAAATTAAAATGGTCGTTGATGTGTTGTCTATTTTTTAGTGCAAAAAATCCTTGAGCGGACTTTTTCTTTGACCACACAATAGTCTCACTCAAACACACCCATCATTTTAAGCGACTATTATCACTAACATCATTCACCTTAACCCTCACTCACTCCCAGTGAACAATACTCACATCATTCAAAGTTGAGTTGAACTGTCACAAAAAAAATTTTCTCTGCGACTCTTCTCACTTTAATCCATCACACTCTCCGTCACTATCATTGAGTGACAATCCTCACAGCGTTCAAAGTTGAGTTGATTCGTCACTGACCGCAGTGAGATTCGAATAAATTCAAAATTTTATTAGAGAAGCTCCATAGAAAAGTGTGTGCAGGCTGTACAATAGGGGGTATCCCACAACAAAAAACTGACTATTTGCAAGACAAGAGGTAGAGTAGTCATATTGTAAGAAGCAAATGCAAAGACAGTGTTATCATTGAAGTAAACAAGCACTATAAAATATCTTGGACAGTAACTCGTTAGCAATCCATATTTAACTAATCAAAATTCGTCAACCTTCAATTATGAATAATAATAGTAATAACTTTATAGCATCAACATCTGGGCAGTTTGAGTTGTTACTGTTTTTCCTTTCACATCGCCAACACTTCCACCCCGTTCAACGACATGTGCCTTCACAGCTTTTGCCTTTTTACCACCACCTCTTTTCATTGCTGCGACATTTGCTGCACTTCCTTTGCCTTTCTTTGAATCTGATATAATTGTCACATTTGATTGCTTCATCAAAGAATCCATTGCCCGCTCTTTACTCTTCTTTACACTTTCCACAATATTCCCAGCAGAATTAACAAAAACGCCAGCAGCCTTTTGCTCACGCTCGCGTTCAATTTTTTGCCGTTTGAACATGCGCTTCTGCTTCTTTCTTGCTTTAGTTTTATCTGTTTTCTCCATCTCCGTCTCGCTTTTTCTAACATTCCCAGCGTATACTTCTTTAGGAGCAGCGAGAGCTGCATCGGAGACAATGGCTGGAATAACTTCTTCAATTGAAAGTGCAGGAACGGCAGGACCAGCAACAATTTCAAGCTCGGCGACTGGCGCTTTGGCGGTATAATGCCAATTTGACAGAGCGTCTAAATTCATGCACAGGTCTTTGAACAGACCATTGATTTCCCGATGTGCAGTTTCGACAAGAATGTCTTTCTCAGTTTTGGCTTTTTCGTTTCCGGCGGTGGCAGTCTTTTTGCGGTAATCATCGGCATACAAATCTGTCAACGACTTTGTCGACTTTTCTTCATTAATAATATTCCGCCGATTTGGATCGAATTTCTTTTCTTTTGGTGCAATTTTGCGCTCAACATCATCAAACAGAGACTCGACAACCCGTGATTTAATCAGATCTTCCAAAGTTCGTGTGGTTTCTTCAGTAATCACAGGTGTTGGGCGCGACGCGTGCTCGATTTCGAGATCTTCTTCAAGCAATGAATTAATTGGTCTTTTTTTTCCAGATATTTCTCCTGCCATTGTCCATGATTTAACCGCGACAGCTTCAGCTTCAAGAGACGCAATTTCGTCGGCGAGACGCTGTTGGTCGCGTTCGAAGCGAGAAAGAGGGTAGTTTGAGGTATTTCTTTCTTCATCGTCAAATAGGTTCGATAGTTTATTTTCTGTCTGAATTGTTGGCACAGTGGCGGAGGCGGACACAGATACAGCTGGTCTATCTTTGAGAAATTCCCGTTCATCTACGACGTCATTGAATTGAATTTTGCGTTTTGGGGTAACTTTTTGAGGTGGCGGTGCGAAAAAGTCTTCGTACTTAATATCTAATAACATAATGTTGTAAAATAAGCAATAACTTTCATATTCACACTAACCATTGGCATTCATGTCGTCATCATTTTCACTGCCTTCTATTTCATCGGGATCCATGCTCAAGTATCCTAGCAAATATGGAAGAAAGCGTTAAGTTATAGATTTATATGCAGATTCGGCTGAACTGATTTCGGAAACATCGCTCTGTAATGCTTCGTGACCCAACAATAAAAAAAAATTTTCTTTTTCGACTCGCTTCCTTGGTGGGTACTCAATACAATTAATCTATGAC
>JADGJH010000310.1:5183-21344 GCA_027596945.1 Physocladia obscura
CAAAAACGTCAAATGGACCGCTGTCGCATTTTGTGCCTCCACGGATACGCTCAGAACGAACAAGTTTTTCGAAAACGCAGTGCAGTTCTTCGTAAAGATTTGGAAAAGATTGGCGTGGAACTTGGTGAGTTATTCTTCATTCAGAAGCAGTTTGTTTCTTAATCTTCAACGTGTTTAGTATATGCCACGGCACCTCACACTGCGCCACCACCGGACCAAGAAGCAGACACAATGACTGAAGCCGAGCGAAGTCTGCGACACGGCGTGCAAAGTGAGTAATCGCAAATTCTAAAAATGACAGTCTGAAAAAAGCACTGAAATCTAATCAAAAAAATCGTAGAACCAGAAGAAGTTTTACGAGGCTGGTGGCTTTCAAATATCGACAAAACCGGACAAATAGGATACGCAGAATCAATTCATTCACTCAAAGCAATTTGGGCTGCGCAAGGTCCATTTGATGGAATTCTTGGCTTTTCACAAGGTGCCGCTTTGGCCCCACTACTCGTTTCTGAACTTGCATTTGCATCGAAGCAATCAGACTTTGCAGCTAGTCAATTTGCGCTTCCGAAATTTATGATTATCGTTTCAGGATTTATTTCGGTTGCTGTTAAAAATCTGGCTGATGCGAATGTTCCAGTCGCCGATGTTTCTGGAGTACAGGATAGTATTCTTGATGCTTGGCCAGAAGGAAAGATTCCGATTTCATCTATGCATGTTATAGGAAACGGAGATGTATGGGTTGTTCCTCGAGAAAGTCATGCTTTAGCAGCGCGGTTTGTCGAAAGGAGCCGTTTGATTGTTGAGCATGATGGTGGCCATTATATTCCAACTAGCGCTGAAATGAGATTGAAGTTTAAAGAGTTTGTTCAAGCTCACATTGCAACACAATAAATTTGGAAAGGATCAGGGTTTGGAGGAAAGACCACATTATTGTTAACCCTGAAGGTCGAAAAAGACACATTTATCAGTGAAGAAATATGCACGTGATGCGTTGAACAAAATCAGGTTTGTAAGTATTACGGAACATCATTTCGTAATCACAGAATTTGCACGCGCGCGAGTTAACAATAACTACTGCTGTCTACCAATATACCTGGTCATACTCGGACACCATTATTATACCCAACTGCTTGTCCGGAAATGAACTGCACGACTGACCAGAGTATACAACTAAGCTCCGGCTTCCTTACGCAATCGCCGGATTTGTGGGCCTCACCTGAATCTGCAACATCGCAAATATTTACAAACTCAATGCAGCAACATTTATTGGTGGTGTTCGACGTAGAAAACACGTTTTTTGATTCAGCCACCAACTCAACAGCGCAAACTAATACTCGCTTTGTGTCGAGTTCGGACAGCTGTATTTTGGCCAGCAGGCAGCTTTCGGACTCGCCAATTTTTTCCGCCTCAAAGTCGCAGTGTAAGCGTGACCGTAATACCGAACATCAGTCACTGCTGATGCGTTCTTCGTCGAATGCTTCTTCGGTTTCCTCCGAGGTTTCTCATTCGATCGACGCTGTTACTCTTTCGACGAATGATTTTGACGACAATTTTTCTTGTACCACTGATGATGCTTTTATGACAGCAAAAAGAAGAAGAACGAGTGTGCTTGTGTCTGATTTTATTCTCAAACTTTACATGTACAATTACTAGTTTTTTTCTTCTTTTTTTTTCCTGTTGTTTACCGACTCACCAGTGCCTTTGTTTTTATTTCCAGCGCTCTTGATGAAAATCAGTATCCTGATCATATTTTTTGGTGCAAATCGGGAACATGTTTTGCTGTTAATGACTCTATCGAGTTTGGTAAATGCTTTCTTGCCAAACTCTTCAAGCACGTCAATTTTCAGTCATTTGTGAGACAGCTCAACAAGTATGACTTTCATAAAATTAAAGTAGATGACTCAGAATTAGACTCCCGGATGGTTTGGCAGCATTTCTTCTCCTTCTCTTTATTTTATTAATTTTTTTAAAATTGTTTCTTAAATCTTCAGCCGTCTGAATCCCTGCAAATTTTTCGAAACCTGAACTTCTTGCGGGGAAAACAGGGGTTGCTGATGAAAATTGACAGGAAAACATCTTCCAAGCGGACCACAGAAGCTTTTGTCGCAAGAGTACCGTCTTCTCCCGAGTTCAAAATCGATCACCTGCGTATGTCTGGAACTGCGTCTCCGAATGCTAATACAAATGCTCAAAATTTGATTTCTGGGCTAGAGAAAAAAGCGGCTGAACTGATTGAAGTATGGAAAAATACGGCGAAAAGAATTATTCAAGCAGAAGAGCAGTGCCAGAGTATGCGTGCTGAACTCAATGATCTCAGAATGTTTTTTACTCAACAAGGCAAAGATCTCGAATCTCTATGGCATGGTGTTGAATTTGGTAAGAAAAAAAATTGAGCAATAACTTCTTTGGGATCAAAATCTTCTTAAAAATATCTCAAAAACTCAGAATTTAAATCTGAAAATTCTTCGAAAGGCATTGAAGAATTCAAATTTTCCCAGATCATAACCCCACAACGAAATGCGTTTCAGCAGCTACTGCAGAATAACAAAATTACTGATACTTCATCCATGCCTTTGGCTCAATCTACAGTTTCCACAGTCTCAGCTCAAATTGCTCTTGCTAATTTGACCTTGGAATCGTCAATGGCAGGATACTTTGCCCAAAACACAGACACACCTGTATTGAGCAACAACGTATTGAGCCCCAATGATTTGCTTTTGTACTGTTTGATCAACTCATTCAGGCAAATCCAGCCACAGCAACATCTCATGTCCAATAATGGATTGAATCCGGTTTTACCTTCGCAAATTCCAGTACAGCAACAGCAGCAGCAACGAGGATATGCGTACTTACACAGCCAAATATATCCAGCAAGTCTTTCGAATATGCTGCAAGTTTCATGATGCCTCAACAAATTTCTGCCACAGCAGCGAAAAATGTTTTAAAAAAATATGCACTAGTTATTTCAACAAACACCGAACTTCAATGGATGGTGGTAACAGAACTATGCGGGTTGCATATTGAGTATAGGGTTCTAGAAAACATGCAACAATTTAAGCAACAGTATAGCAACAGCAACAGCAACAGCAACAGCAACAGCAACAGCAATATTTATATTGCGGATGGAAACAACAAACCTCATTTTGATATTGTTATTATTGATTTTGATATGATATTGATAGATGAGTTTGGAAAAAAGTGGGAGATTGAGGACATGGTCGCATCGATAGTTGCTGCTCCCTGCGAAAATTCAAAGTATATTGGAATTTCGAGCAAGAATTACGCCAATATCGACAAAATTTTGCCGAATGGTGTTTCGATTTCGATGGTTGAGAAACCGTTGTTTAATGGCGTTCTGAAGAACGTTGCTGGCAAGGCTTTGGGGATGTACATTTGAAATATCTGTGTCTTCATCTTTTTTTGAAACCCCCCATTCATCCGTCCATCCACACCTTGCCGTGTAAAGTGTAACCACTGTTTTTTATTTTTTCTTTCTTTCACTGCGGCTTCTCTTCTCAAATGAAAACTTTTAATAAACGCCGTTTTGTTCAGTTGATGTGAAACACGCACAGACGCCTCAGAAGAAAAAAGTTCAGGAGGGATTGAACTTTTTGTGGTTCAAAAAAAGGTGCTTTGAATAATCAATAAATGAGCAAAAAAAAGACAAGCCCCGCCAGCCGTGACACCGCAAGCAACGAAGTGCAGAAGCGCAGGAGCTTCGCACACAGCGCAGGTTGAGCTGCTGTGATGCCTCTGGCCGTTGTGTAAGGGTTGGGATGAGAGCTGCCATCATATCAGCATGTATACGATTGATTTGAACTGTCATGTTTTCAGCCTTAATGTTCCGGAAAACAAAAATCATCATTATCCTGTTTTGGTCTACATTTGTGCCAATCAGCACATGTATCCAGTACTCGATGAAGATCTTCGAAGATCAATCTTTTCAACAGAGAGGGAGCAAAACGGCAGACAGCAAAAGCATTCAAATGTAAACTAATCAAAAAGGTATTTGACAACTCTTCAACTACGTTACTTAATGTTCCTTTTGACAAGCTACAAGAACTTGAGAATGTAAATGTTGTTTATACCGTTGGAAGCGATTTGGAGGAACTGGTTGTTTTTTTGGCAAAGAATGAAAATATCATTTACAAAACTAGGAAGAGCAACGGCAAGATTGTTAGAATAGAATACAAGAATAATGTAACTATTGAATTGAATAAGCAGTATGAAAAGGCGAAAGAACTCTGTGCTGATCTGGTGATCCGTTCAAAAACCAAAATTTGATTACTTTAGCACTTGAAGCATTTGACATTTATAAAGGAGATGATAAGATTGAAAGCACATTTAACAAAGAAACAAGAAATGTATTTTTCAACTACGAGAAACGAGTCATTGTGGATACATTTTATGAGCCACGTAACGGTGCGGAATTAAAGAGTTATGATATTCAAAAATGTCTTACAGCATGTTTGAGTACAAAGAATACATCTCCTTGGTGTGTGTTTAACTTTTTTGATGAAATAAAGTCATTCTCTGGAAAGCTGCGTCAAGGTTTCTTTTACGTAATTACTGAAAACACATTTCTGTTACGAGGCAATAGATGGTACAGTCTTCCTATTTTAATATACTGCCAACAATTTGGAATTAGATACGATATATTGTATGAGGTTATTCCATCCAAAACATTAAAAGCAGACTATTTCAATCAGTTTGTTGACCGAATTTACAGCAAATGTGGCGATTCATCGAAAGTGATGAATTGTTGGCGTTTCTGGATATCTTTCACGCAATCAAGATCCACACCAATACCTCTTCTACCTCTTTATGCCGAATCTACAACTGTTTGCCTTTTCCTCTAGTGTGCATGATACCGCACCGCTTGACGTTCTTGCCATCACTAATTGTGTTGGTTTATGTTTTTTTTGTCCCAAAAAATGGTGGAAAACTTGTGAAAGCAGTATCCGCAACAGAGTCAAATTCTCAAAAACTTCACTTTCATTAATTTTTTCACAAAATTGGATACCGACCTGCTAGAACCTGTTGTCTCATATCACAGCATAGCATGCATTACATGGGTCACTTTTTAATGTAATCACAAAAAGCTAATTGGAAGATAATTCAGTTTTCTTGCCAGAATCACATGTTTACATGTTAGTGACAGTATAAAAATAGCCAGAACAGTAAGCAAGTTCAAAAATTATGTTTCAGTAGTAAAATTTATTCTCACTCAATTAAAATTTTGAACTTGCACAAGTTACCAATCAGCTTTTTTGGTAAAGCAAAATCATTCCTAATGCCTGCTTTGTTTAAGTTAGTTTAGAGCCTTCAATCTTTCCAAATAAGCATCTTTGACTGTTTCAAAAACAAGCTTTACACACTTTCCCTCCAAATCTTGCACACTTTGATCATCAAATAAAGCTTTGAACCTTTCCTTTTTCAAACAAAAATAGGTCAATTGCTAGAAAATGGCGGTATGATTTAAATTACTTGCTAAGCAAACAATGCATTTTACATCCCTCTATAGTAGATTTTAGGGTTATCATTCTATTTCTGATAAGGTGCAACATACTTCTCAAGTTCTGCAAATGAATAACAACATATGCAAACGTTCAAAACAAACTTGACAGCAATCTGAAATAATGTTTTTAATTTCTTTTGAACAAATTTAGCAGATAATGCCTAATAAAAAAACAGTATTGTGTGTTTTCCCATATACACCACTTTGTTTATTTGGATTTTTTATTTTTGGCCAAGGAGTTCAGCCAAGCACCAAAATGCTGAATAAGATGTTTTTCATTAAATATAAGCAAGAATGAAAAGAAAAAGCAAGCGTTCCAATGATCTAACATGCAGACAACAATTTGAAGCAAATATTCCCTCAGGCTGGCATGTTTCCAAATTGCAGGTCTCGTTTGCGTAATTCCACGTGCCCGCACATCTTGCAGTTGCGCTGTTGTAAAGGTACCCTATACTCACTTTCCACAATTTCTCCATTTAACGCGTCTCGCATAGTCGATGAGTAATTGAAAAACCATGGATTTGATGACGAAACATCGTACACAGATATTCCGAAGAATTGTGAATTGTTCCAGACCATATCTATCACTGCTTGCAACTGTCTCGAATTCAGAAAGCCACCTGCAATAGCAGATGTGGGGTCTCTGGCAAGTCCAAGAACTAGTGGCAACTAGTAATGTTTGTCCAACGGTCAAATTGAAACCAAAGGGTATGAGCATGCAGCGTCATTATAATACTGTATAATAATGTTACAAAAAGGTTCTGGATTCGATTTGATGACAGGCCCAGTGTTTAAGTCTTCATTAATACCGTTGAGAAAACATTGAGGAACAGCAGAGAAAATGACTTTCAAATCAAGTGTTTTTGACTGTTTGCATTAATGAAATCATTTCTTGTGTGTTGTACGTGTCAGTTTTTTTGATTTCAAATTTGAGGCCATCAAGAACTGCAGAGCCGAATGAACGGTTCGCTCAGTCTCCGCCCAAGAACGTATTGTAAAAAAATTTGTTGCACAACGCCTTGACTGAAAAAGTAGGGAAAGTACATGTCGCGACCAATGAAGAGAATAACTTTGATTTCTTTTGATTTGCAGTGAGTAATATTACTCCCGACTTGCGCAAATATGGATGCCTGAATTTTCAAGAAATTTTATTTGAACTGAAACCACGTGATACAACATTAAACCGTTTAATTCATCAATTGAGTCGCCATCAAGCTCTGTGGAACTTGTTCCGTTGGAATAAACATGATATCTTCTCAGCGAAGAAAGGTCGAGTGCCCAGTGCCTGTCGCAACATCCAAATGAATACAGAAAGGCTAAGTTCATTGTCTGATAGTACCCAAGATCGCAATAATTCGCGAGGCTGTATTACTGCTGATCATCGGCAATTGGTCGCGTGCCAAAACCAAACGGGTCAACATTATTGCCTGGAGAAATACCAATAGCCACACTAGTGCTTTCCAGCTGTTGACAATGTTATTTTATTCGATTCAGACTTTTGTCTGAGTGTCATCTTTGGCTCAGCTGTGGTTGGATGGATTTTGCTGCAGATAGATGAAGACGTTTGCTTGTTTCACTTTTTTTTTTCTCTTTGAACAGCTGACTAAAATGCAAGAAATCTTGTCAGTGCAATATGCTGGCGCTGGAGATACTCAGAACACTCCCCCTGAGCAGACTTCCGCGTTCAATATTTTAGACTTGTATACGCCGGATCCCTTGGTTCTCACCTGCGATACGCCCTTTTTGATTTTTATTCACGGGTTTGTTCATCCGCAATCCGAGTAATTTGATGTCAAAAAAAATGTTAAATAACCAGCGAAAAAAAAAGAGGCGCATGGAGAGCGGGAAAGCCCAGCGACTATAGAAATCTTGCCCATCAATTTGTCGGCAGAGGATTTGGAGTTGCCGCCGTTGGGTACCGTCTTTCAACAAAAACTTCTTCGCAAGAAACCGCGCCAATATCACATCCAGCCCATGTAATTGATGTCGCCGCAGGTGTTGCTTGGCTGATTGCTCATTGCATCGAACCGGGGAAAGTTGTTGACAGCAAAGGCGCTGGTAAAGTTATGAGATTATGGAACCCAAAAAACTGGTTTATTGCAGGCCATTCAGGTTTTTTTCTAACGAAACCATACGTAATCATGACCAACTCCTCTAATTTATTTTTAGCTGGTGCCCAACTTGGATCCCTCCTGTCCCTCAATTCCAACTACATCCAAAAATCACTAGCAAATCTGCTTCAGAATTCAGCAGAACCATCTTTATCCACATGGCGCGATCGTTTTCGTGGATATATTGGCGTCGAAGGCATCTACGATATTCCGCTTCTTGTTGCAACGTATCCTTCTTACCGTGACTGGTTTATTTCAAATGCATTTGGTAAAGAAGGTGATGCACGGTGGATTGATGGTTCACCAGTGTTAACGCAATTGGTTGATACTGATTTTTCTGCATCACATTTAGTCATTTTCAGCAAGAATGATGGATTGGTTGATATTGCCCAATCTCAGCGTTGGGTAGATAGATTGAAAAAAATTGCCAAAAACGATGTTGCAAAAATCAATGGCACTTCGGATACTAAATGGACAGTAGATGAAGAATTTGATTCCATTTTAAGTAATCATGATGATGTTCTTGCTGATCCGTTATTTTTCGAAATTGTCAAAAATTGGATTAAACGAAAAGCAATCTGATTATTCATGATTTTCGAATATTTTCTTGTTGTCAAATGACAAACTATTATAAAAATTGGAATATTTTAAAAATTTTAATTCACTTACAAATACCCTGTCCAGCGATCCACCGGTCAACTTTGGGACTTGAGGTTGCAAGTGATAAGAGTAGCAAAAATATGTTTTGCACCATCTTCATCAGACAACTAACTGTTCAAAATTTATATTTATGAGATCAGTCTAGTTGCACAGAATTCTCAAAAGATTTAGAAAATTTTTATTGTGTTCATATTATTTCTTCAAAGAGTTTTCTCAATGGAAGCTTGATAAAATTTAACTTATTTTAGCCACAGGCAACTGCAACTTTTTGACTGGAAGAAGAGTGCAAATTGTTTCCTGGGCCAATTGTTCATCAAAAAAAGGAGCACATGATGTTCCAGCTGATACAAAAACAATTTTTGATGTCTTAAACACAGTTGAAACTTGTTACCAATAGCCAGTATGTTTGAATTTGAAGATAAAAAGTCTTGCATCAAAAAAAAATTGGCTTTAGGAACTACAATGGTGCTTGAATTAATGTAACAAAATAGAGAAAATGAATTATTGCAGCTGCAAGATTATCAAGCAAAGCTTGGTCATTGGCCCAAAGCTGGTTCATCAGCTCAAAGCTGGTCAATTGGCTCAAAGCCACTCCATCAGCAAAAGTTGGCATCAACCAAAGTTGGTAAGCAGTGGAGAGTCAGTAAATTGACTCTACAACATCTATATTAAATAATTGAGACTCACCACAGCAAATCAATGTGAAACAGATCCAGAATCAACTCAGGAAATGTTTAAAACCTGGTTATGTTCTGAGAATAGGCAATGAGAATAGGGCCAGAATGAACTTGGGAAATGTCTGAACCCTGGATAAGTCCCGAGAATAACCAGGTGGTGTCTTTTACACTCTGGAGATAAATAGAATAGATAGGATAAACAGAAACAGGTAAGTATAGATTGGATCAATTGGAAAGAAGCTGCTCAGAATATCATCAGGTATTTTATTTACTAAATTCTACACTGTAATTGGTTTAAAGTCACTCTAGGTTCAAGTTCTAATGCTGGCACAAAACTTCTGCTGTTGACAGCAGATGGATCATGCCTATTTGGATCTAAGTTTGGTGTTAATGAAATCAATTTCTTGCTCACTGGGAAAATACCCCCTTGACCAAATTTGAATCCAATGCCAGTTGACAAGAATGAGTTTGAAGTTGACTCACCTGGATTTGAGTCATTCTACCAAGTCATCTCCTGTGGAAATTTTTATGCAACATATGTCACCCTTATTGCAGGCCACAAACAACAGTTTGAGATTGCTGATGATGATTGTGAAATTTGAGTTAGCATGGTTCCAAGAAACTTGTCTCCTTACCTTGCCACCAAACAATTAAGTGTCTCAGATTTCAAGAGAGATGTTCAAAGGCAAGCAATTTGACCTCTTTCAAAGCTGAGCCACTTTCTACTATTGATTTTGTTGTTCCACTTGAGAAAAAAGTCTGCAACCTTAAATTTGAACCAACATGTTTTGTGTATGAAAAGGTTGGAGGTGGTGATTGGATTGAAGTGACCTTAACAGTGTCAAGGAGGTGAATTGAGTGTTTGGGAAAAAAAAATTTACTTCCCTATGGGGGTTGGCTATATTGTTACTGTTGACATTATTCAAAATATTCTTGTTGCAGAGGATGATGTGAACAATTTTTAATTTTCGAATAAACATACACCCTTTTTTTTCTCATTTCCCTCTGAAAAAATGCCGTACAATAAAATACAAATTCTACCTTCATTTTCTGATCTGCTATCAAGCTTTTAAAGCTCCTCTTCCATGTGAAAACCAATATTATTGATCATGTAAGACTGCAAAATCTCAATTTGCATTGACTTGAGAAAATCAAGAAGAGTAAACAAAAATGAATGTGTTGCTCTGACAGCTGCAGCAACACTAATTTCCACCAGAAGATCATCTGTTTCTTTGCAAAGCTTGATCTAATTATTGGAATCATCCAGGCACATTATTTCAGAATTCTTGAGTTCATCTTTTTTTGGAAATCAGTTATCATCATCTCCATGGAATATACCAAGAAAGTGATTAGAATGCAGCTTCAGAGTGCAGTATGAATTGCATGAACAGTTGTATTTTGTTAGAGGTCCAGCAGTCAAAGCAAAGGTTCTCTGGAGGTGTGTTTATCTAAAGGTTGCAATTGACAATATTTTTAGGATAAAAATCTCTATTTTATTGACAATTCCATTTTTCTCCATATGAACTTGTATAGTAGCTCTGTATAGCTCCAACATATTTTTCAATATGCATCAAGAACATCAATTCAAAGTTGTACATTTCCATTAATATAGTGTAGTGTGACTCTGAAAAAGTAATTTTTTTTTTTAGAAGTAGGTAAATTTTTATATAGAAGTTGCCATCAATTTCCTCATTTTTATCCATCTCCTTTGCTTGTTTTTTTCATGCCTGTTTGTTTCTTTTGTACAGACACTTGATTTTTGCCTGCAAGATGGTTTAAATTATCATGTAAACTGCTCACATAACCAATAGATTTTGAAAACTGCAGGTACATGATCAAGGGAAACCCATCATAAAACATCAAAGAGGCTTTAAGTGATTTCAGATTATCAATAAGCTCAATTGTTTATGTTAGACTTTCAAACCACTATAATCCTGTGCTCCTTCAATAACATGGCATTTTTAAACCTTTCAACAGGCTGGGTCAAATTGTTCAAGGAATGCAGTTGGGCAAAACGCAGGCAAATGGAGATGTTGCCAAGACACCCAACCAAGCTTGCAAGGTGTGTCCAACCAGGGTCTGAAAGAAAAAAAAGCTCAGCCTGGCTGCCAGGCTAGCGTGTTGTTTGATATCCAGTTGGAGGTAAGCCAGGTATGTGTTGGATGCCCATTGCCCTAGTGCTTGAATTTTGTATTTGGTGTATCTCAGATTTGCTGCTGCAGTTACCCCCCCAATGCAAAAACTGTGTCCCACATAGTGGTTGGGGTTTTCTCCAATGGCAGGGAGAAGTGAACAGATCAAGTTGATGAGGAAGTTGCGCGAGAAGGGACAACTGGAAGGGAGTGAAAAGAGGGGGGCATTTGGTGCCATGGGGAAGCTGGTGAAGAGCTTGAAGAGGAGATTGGTCTTGGAGCTTGGTATGGTAAGTTTGACAAGGCACTTCTTGCTGGTAGCTGGGAAAAAATGGACAGCTCTATGGGAAGTCTGCCAGGTGGGGTCAAAGGGTGCGTAGCTGTTGAAGGTGAATTCTCCAGAACGAAGGAGGGCAAAGAAGGCTGTGGTCCAGGTGGCGGCGATGACTGCTGAGTCTGGGTTGCTGGAGTTGAGGAAGGGGGATAAGCTGAGAGAATATTGTAGGAGATAGGGAGGCGTGGTTTTGCGTTGAGGTGGCAATGGGCATGTGAGATACCATGGAGAACACAGTGGAGAAGTGGGGGTCCAGAGACAAAGATGCTGGGGTATCCTCGTGGAGTGAGGATACTGCAGAAAGGTATTGTTTGATGGTTTTGGGGTTGACCCGTTGTGCAAGAGCGGCTGACCAGCTGCAGAGGGTGATCTCAGTTGCCGAAAGGGGGTTGCTGTCAGAGTGAAGTAGTTGGCAAGTGTGGCAGAAGTCCATGAATTACTGTTGGGCAGAACTGTAGTTGCTGCGGGTTGAAGCTGTGATTCCATGGAAGAGGTAATATGCCACATTTTGTGGAAGATGCTAGTGGGAAGTGTACCAGGCAGGATTGAGCTGAGGGAGGCCTCAGGTGCAAGTTGCCTGATTTGCTGTATATTGAAACTGGAGAGGGCGCCAGCAACAGAGTTAGCATGGGTTGAGATCCATTCAGAGCAGATGAGGAAGGAATGGGTCGCAAAAAGGAGAGAGAGGAGGTGGAGCAGGTGTTGATGGGAAGGAGAGGTGCAACATGGGGTGCCATGAATCCAGTGATGGATGGCATTGTTGTTGCAAAAAATCTGGATCCTTAGAGACCTCCAGTGGGGACCAAAGGCTGCTGCAGCCATCACCACAGCAAAGAGCTCGGCCCTTTGAATAACAAACAACTCAGGTTTTTTGATGGAATGCCAAGCAGAGTTCCAAGACTGGCTGATCCAATTGCCTTGAAAATAGATGCTGTAGCCCAGAGAGCTGGAGGCATTGGTCCAGAGGTTGAGGTCCGAGTTGTTGGTCCAGGGGAACCAGAAAATTAGGCTGACATTGTTCCATTTTTGCAGGAAGTGAGCCCACCAGGCTAAGTCCTCTTGGACAGGTGCAGTGAGCATGACTCAGTGGTGGAGCTGCTTTACCAAGTAAGCTGTTTTGATAAAGCGTCGGAGGAAGGGATGTCCAGCAGGGAGAACTTTGCAAGGATAACTGAGGAGGCCAATCAGCCTCAGGAGTTTTTGCTGAGTACATGTTCGGCAGTCCAAAATTGCAGTGACTAATGTGCAAGAACAGTGGAGTTTATTGGCTGGAAGGGAAGCTGTCATTAAAGTGGAGTCCAAGAAGATACCCAAGAATGGAAGCTGGGTGGTAGCCAACTCCCGTTTCTTGTTGTTAGTGCAAAAACCCAGATCTGTGGTGACCGATTCAAAAGTGAGAATAGTGGAAGGGCTTGAATTGGCTGGTTCTACAAACAAGAAGTCATCGAGGTAATGAAACATCACCTGGATGCCAGCTGATTTGCAGGCCCAGTGTAGAAGCTTGGCAAAGATATTGTAGAGGAAGGGAGCAGAGTGGAAGGGGAGGAACACTTCATAGAAGTACTGGCTGTTCCACTTGAATCCTAGTAACTCCCAGTCTTCCATGCAAATGAGGATATGTCTGAAAGCATCCAAAAGATTGGCCACAGCGTTGTCAAAGCGTTCATATTGTAGTTCAGCTCTTGAGTCTGAGATCCTGTTGTTTACTGAAGAGCCATTGTGGGGCCAGGAAAAGTTATGAGTTTGATGGCAGCCACTAGAGGACTTGGGGGCTGAGCCTAAGGGTGAAGATTGGAAGTGAGGGAAAAGAGGGGCCAGAAATGAACTGTGAGTGTGACCCTGGGCCATTTCCTTCTGGATGTTTGAACTGATATTGCTGGAGAGCTTGAAAGAGGAAGGGGCGTTGGTGCCAAGCAGGAGGGAGCAAGGGTGTTTGAAACTGATGTCAACACTGTATTTTATAGCATCATGGACATCAATAATAAGTTGCTGGTCAGGATAGTTCTTGAAGCAGTGGGACCAGGTGTAAAGATTCAGAGGTGAGCAGGCAGGCTGAAGGTTGGGGTGCACCAAATGGAAGGCAGCTGATGGTGGACCAGTTGAAATGGGTTTGTTGAGCAAAGTGTTGGGACATGCAGGAAGAGTATTAAGGTTAACAGACTTTATTTTGTTAACTGACACAGCTGGAGCAGGAGCGGGGAGAGAGTAGGTTGGTTCCAGCTGCATGCATTGGGGCTCAGCCACTTGCCGCTGCCTCTTGTGGGACAGCAGGATGGTGGTTCTGTGACTTGTGGTCCTTGCCACAGATCCGACAGATGTGGGCAAACTTGCATGGATTGTTGCGGCATGGTTGGCCTGCGTTCCAGTTATAACTGGCGGTGGTGCCACTTCCTCTGTTTCCTGAGGTCAAAGGTCTTTTGGATGGGGCAGCAAATTAATTTGGCCTTGAATTAGTGAATACTGGAGTTGCGCTTGGGAATGCCCAAAATCGAAATTGAGATTGTCAAGTGCAGGCTGGAGGACTGCAAAGGCATATTCCTTGATGGCCCCAAACTGGTAGTTCGACGGCGCTCCTGTCCTAATCCACTGGCAGATTTTGTCAAGGTAAGAGGCCCAACCTGCAATGAGAGCAAATGGCATTCCAACTCTGCAGGTGAGCTCGTAACCTGTGCAGCGTATTGCCCACCACGGTGAAAGGGCGCAGACCAGTCTCATTTGCAACCTGATTTTTGTAAGTGCCATATCCTTTCTGTCTGTTTCCCAAAAAATTCTGTTGTTGCCCAGCATTAACCTGCCAGGCTGGTGCTCTTCTCCAACAACTGTACACAAGTGATGCAAGTCACTAAGGGAGAATGTAAGGAAAAGGAACTTGTGAGCAATTTGGGCAGGGACAAGGGGGAAGACGCAGGCAACACTTTTACCTTGCAGGTGAGTTGGGAACCTCGACGCTGTAGGAGCAGGAGAAGGAGGTGGGGGCAGATTAGACGCAGCCTCGGGGGCTGTCCTGGATGCAAAAACTGGCATGACTGCGGCAAGGACAGCAGACACAATGGCTGACACATTTGGTTGGCAGTTTGTGGTGGCTGTTGTAGCTGCTGCAGTTGGGTTTGTTGCTGCTGGTGCTGCTGCTGCTGCTTAACAAACCACTTCTTTCTTGCCAATATCAATGTCATCAATATGCATGTCATAAAGTCAGTCAGATTAACATAGACAAACATTATTCCCAAAAGATTATTGCTTGAAAATGTGTTCAACTGATTTTATGTTAAATTCATGATCATCCAGAAATAAATGCTTACCTGAGATAAAATCAAAGCACATCAATCCAGGACATGAATTCCCAATTGAGAAGGCCTTAAAAACAAAACTTTTCATAACCAGATCAGAAGTAAATGCTCTCTCTCTCCATATTCTTCTTCTGTTCTAGATGAATAAAGGCTTTTCAACAATTCACTCTTCAATGCAGACAACAGGTCATCAAATCATTTGTAACAGTTTGGCCCAGAAACAGTTCCTTCTCCAAATACTGTGCCTAGGTGTTGAGTCACTTCTTCCTATTTGCCTTTTGTTTTGCTATATGGCAAATTGAATGGTTGTGTTTTTTCACTTTCTTGAGTAGATGAATGTCACTTGTAGGCTTGAAACAAAATTAGCTTGCATTTGAGTCCTCTTGAAACTTCTGTATTGTTTGCAATCACAACTGAATCAATGCTGTTTGAAATTTTGGCTAGATTTCGTTGGTTTCAAGTGGCTACTGCTGTGTTGTTGAAAAAATAAAAATTCATTCTTTTAGTTCTTATTTTTTTTCTTTTCTAAAATGATCTATCACAGCATTTTATTTCATTTTATTTTTAATTTTAATTTTCAAATTTTATTTTTTTTGTCTTCACTCTAATTATTTATAGTTGAGCCAAAATTCACACCACATATACCACAATCATTTGCTTATTTTGGGGAAACCGCCTGCTCAAACTCTCGCTTCTGCACAAAACCAATAATACTAAAATACCTCATTTATTTTTACACTATACAGAAACTAAAAACTTCGCGTTTTCTTGTTGCATGACCTGCACTTTTTTTTCCCGTCGCATGCGAGTCATAAAGACTGTTACATTCACTTAGAACTGCAGTAGAATCCATAAGTTGATGATTATTTCTCGAAAATCAGTTGAATCATGCGCCGCGGGTTTTGCCACAAGCAACTGTCAAATAAATGGTAAAGAAAGCAAAAATCCGAGAACGGCACTAATTATAATAAAAGTACAGTTTATTGATGATATCGTTGTATCAATTGAGCAAATTGACTGAGAACAATTGAATTCTGTCACAGTTCCGATCTCGTAATGATTCCAAAAACATTTGCAGAGCCATGTAGCTGAAACTCTGGAGGTGGAAGAGCACAAAATACAAGAAAAATCCCTATCTTATCAATTTCAGTGATACAAAAAAAAAATTTCAGAAAACTTGGCAGGATCAAAAGGGTCGAGATGCTTTTTTAGTGCTTTCATTAAAAAAAAAAAACAAAAAAACACACAGAATAAAATTAACAGCTTTACTTTTAAACAAAAAAGATTTGACAGATTTATAAATATAAAATCGTAGATTTTTTTTTTTTTTTTTTGTGGGAGGGGGCAAAAAAAAAAAAAGGAAATAAAAATGGCTGGAGCTTATAAAAATAAAACCCCCCACGAGAAAAGCGGAAAGAGGGTTTGGGGTGTTGTTGTTTTAA
>JADGJH010000311.1:0-21333 GCA_027596945.1 Physocladia obscura
GCGTTCGTTTTCGAACTAAATAAGCTTGTGCTTCATTTTTCCCACACTCATTTCTCTGCAATTGCTCTATTTTCTCAATAATACCAAAAGAAAATCACGGGAGCTTCCATAGTCGCCGCGATATTCAAGCCAGCATGAAAATCGCCTTCACTGGCGGCGCCGTCGCCAAAAAAGCAAACTACGCAAGCGTCTTTTTTCTCACGTTTCAGCGCATACGCAGCGCCGGCAGCCTGGGGTATCTGCGGGCCAAGCGGCGACGAAATCGTTTGAATATTAAGTGCTTTTGAGCCGTAATGGATAGGCATCTGCCTGCCCTTTCCGAGGTCGAACGCGTTTGCTTGACACTGGTGCATCATTTGTTGGATGGAGAAGCCGCGGAAAAGCATGAAGCCAGCTTCGCGGTACTGGCCAAAGAAAACGTCATGCGCGGCGAGAGCAGCGGCTGGCGCAACTAGCGAGGCTTCCTCGCCGTGGTGTGTCATGTAGAAGGAGATGCGACCCTGGCGCTGCGCCTCAAACAGAAGCAGGTCCATCTGCGCGAGAGTCAGCATTGTCGTGTACATCTGGGTAAGCGTGCCTTTGTCTATCTCGACTTTGTCTTTCTTATTAGAGTCTGTTTCAGATTTGTTATTGCTGGCTGAAAGAAGCCCTCCGTCTGCGCCGAGAAGCCGGTATGTAGCGATCGGTACTGCGCTGGATCCCGTAATAAATTCCAACTTTGAAGTGTACTCCGAGCCGCGAATCGCCCCCGGATATTGCGTTCCTGTTGTAAGTCTTTGGATGCGCGTCCACGCTGTTGTCTTTACTGCCCCGTACCTGCGTTGTAAAGCTGAGAGCATTTCAATGAAAAATTGTTTCGCTAATTTTCGGAACTCAATCTGAACAAACACATAAATATTTTAATTTTTGAATAGACACCCGATTTCTCTTTTATATTGTTGCTACCATTTAACCATTTTTTTTCGAAGTTGCTTATTGGTAATACTATTAGGAATCAGTAGTTGTAATAACTTAAACGAGGTTCACGGCTGCAGAACAGAAAAATTTTTAATGCACCAAGATTTGAACACAAATGTGGATCACCAGTAATCATTTACCTCTTCATACTTTGATTGTCTTACAAAAGTTCTTGAATACTTGAGCAATAGAATACTCATTTTCAATTCATTTTATTGCTGATTAATTGTTTCCAAAGCAACAATAATCACATCGGCAGGGCAATTCAGCACTATTGAAAGTTAGCCTTTGCATGCCAGCTTTCTTTGGTTTATAATTATCTGAAACTTTGTGATTATTTACTTCTTAAAATTTTGCAGTATTTGAGTGACAAAAAAATATTGCCAACTCTGCCAATTTTTTTAGAGGATGTGCCTGCTATAGTTGCTCCATCATCAATTAATATTTTATAGAAATTCCATTGTTTTACTTGTTACATTAAATTTTACTTTCAAATACTAGGTTTGTTGCCCAAACAATGTATGATCGATTGCCATGTGGCAATTATCAGTTAAATTCAAATTTTTTGTGATTGTTGGTTAACGTCACTGCTGACTTCAGCTTGTGCAATAAAAATATTTTGGGAACAGCTTTTTTTTCGTTTCCAAAATATGACATGAAAAATTTCCATAACTTGTTTCCCAGAACATCTTGTCAACTGTAACTTTCAGGGATCAGCTAATAAACACGTGATTTTTATTGTTTAAAACAACCTTTCTGCAGCACAAACTGAGTGAGACCCATTCGAATTTTCACATCTCTCCAAAATCTCCATTTTTTTTGGTGGGTAACAATAATACCATTTTGATTTAGGTTGCTCCAGGCAGGCAAAAATTTGATGATTACAACAAAAAATCAGCAAACAACTCAGAGAAAGGCACGCAGAATATAAATATTAAGGTTAATATTTCATGAATGCAAATAATAATTTAACGAAAAAGAAAAATTCAAGGATATTCTCCATCTGAATTATTCCATTTTCAAAAAAACTTCGCAATTAAGAGCATCTTTTTTAACAAAACTCAAACAACTGACAGGAGAGTCTTTTTTAACATTATATTTTAGTCAGTACCATGTTTGGTAACTGAAACATTAAATTTTGTGATACAATGCTTGATTGAAAGGACATTTTCTCCAAAGCAGTTTCAGCTGCCGCTGCTTGATTTCCAGGTTTATCAATATAGGAATCAAATTTATGACTTTCAAATATTTCTGATGTAATAGATTTTTAACAGAATATACAGCTTTGATAACTATACTATTGATTTCAACTTTTTTGATTCTAAATTCAAATCATAACGTCACAAGAAAACTGTCCTAATGGTGAATCAAATTAAAAAATTTCGTCTCAGTATTAATTGTTTTCAATGGAAACATAATTGTGTAGTTTGGATATTTTTTTTAATACAGGCGCAAGTTTTTAAAATTTGGTACAACAAATTATTGCAGGCGCAATGATAAATTAACTCATTTATATATATTTTGATGATATACAATATCTCAAGCAATTCAAAGGATGTCTCATGCAATCTGCACTGCATTTAAATCATCGTGAAAGCCCACAACTAACTGCAAAACATATTGTTTTAATGTTCTATTTTTCTTTTGTCACATTACTTGGAACTACTGTTTTAATGCAATCAAAACATGTTTCTTGCCAGAAATAGGGAAGGAAACTACAAAAGAACCAGTTTCTGATTTTCTGACAAGCTTGAAAAAACAAGGGCAATTTAATTTTCCAAGTAATTGTATATTTGCCATCAGATGCCTTGCATATTGTGTCATTGTTAGTGTAATTTTATCCACTTTCTGGGTCGCTCGGAGAAGAATCTTAAATTGACTTTGGAGTAAAGATGATGAAGCCTACACCGGTAAAAAAGGCGGGGGCGGCAGGCGGGAGCGGGATAACCAATACGACGCTGCCGGTGGCAGGCGTAGGAATGCGCAGGCAGCCTCTCTCGAGTGGCGGAGTCAAGCCGACGACGGGGCCGCGCGGACTGGCGTCGTCGCTGCCGACCACGCCGACGCCGCCAACGACGCCGCGCGATTCGGCATTGGCGCTGCCCAAGATTGTGCGGTCGCGCAGCTCCGTGCCGCTGGCCGTGGCGTCGGCATCGGCGTTGCGGCCGGCGTCGCCCCTGACGCTGGCCGCAAAGCGCAGGGAGGCCGCCTCGGCCTCGGCTGGCCACGACAAGGAGAAGGACCTGCTGATTGCCGCCCTGAAGGAACAGCTGGCTGCCCTCGAAGCCCGCTACTTGCCTGTCGCGTCCGAGGACAGCGACAATCCCGACAACATTAACAACAGTCCTTCTACGGTAACACCCGTTCTTCTATCATTCCTTCCTTCCTTCAACCTCAATGCTTTCATTCGTCATCTAGCTAGTTGAGAAATCTCCCTCTGTCAAAATCGCAGAGTTACAGGCTCAAGTTAAACTGCAAGATCTTATGATCGCGAAGCTTGAAGCCCGTGCGTCCGCCTTTGTGTCCAAAGACTCTGCTATATCCTTTTTGATGCAGGAAAAAGAGGCCAGCGAGGCTCGTCTGGATATGATCATCAAGGACAAGGATATGACCATCGAAACAATGAGGAGGCAAATCGAGATGCAGGTAACTAAATATAGCAATGTTAGAATTTTAAAACCTCTTATTTATAAATTTTCACTATAGGTTTCTGGACTCTTTTCTGAAGTCAACAAGTCGCGTGAATTGTTGGTGTCGCAAGCTGAAACTCATGCCGAAGATTTGAAACGATTGAACAATGTTATCAGTGAGCAAGCAAATGAACTAGGCCAACTGCGCGAACGAGTTGGTGATGCAATTGAGGAATGAGAGCTGGCCGCATCCAACAATTTTGAACATGTGTTTTTTTTCGAACCAATTTGTGCAAAAAATCAATTTCAAAAATGTCCTCCAAGGTGAACACTGGAACCAAAAAGACTACAGCGGGATCCAGCGCAGCGACAACGAAAGCGGCAGTGAATGTCAGCAGCAGTAACGGCAAATCTGGAGGAGTGGCGCGGGTTTCAGCATCAGGTGTAATTTCTCCCACTCCGTCCAGCACAAGCACCGGCACCGTGACTAGCGGCACAACACCGGCAGCACCAACCAACACCAACCGCAAACCATCACCGGCTGCAGCTTCCACATCAACATCGGCATCACCATCGGTATCTGCGTCGAAACCAAAGTCCGCCGCGGCAGCCCCTGCAGCATCAACAACACCTGCCCGTAAAGCGGCGCAAACGTCTTCTGCTCCTGTTGCCAAAACAAAGCAACTGCCAGCTGCAACAGCTATACCAACAACGCCGGAAGCTGCAGCAACACCGATTCCACCAAAGCCTGTCCTTGCAGATGCTGCCACCGCTACCGATCAGCTTGACGACGCGTCTGATCCAGTGGCTCTTGCTGCACAGATCAAAACCCTCGAGTCGGCTCTCGAGATCAAAGACATTGAGGTTTTGACTCTGCAAAACCAGCTGGCTGAGGCCGAGGCAATGAGCGAGTCGCGCAACTCGTCTTTTGCGAACGAGCTCAACTCAGAATCTGTTTTTACAAAACTCGAAGCTGAGAATCACGCACTGTCCCGTCAAATTGATGAATTGCGCAAGGAAAAAGATGATGCCGTCTTTGAAATGAAGCTGGAGCTGGACAAAGTTGTAAGTTAATTCTTTGGTAGTTGTTTTTCTCCTTAAATTGATTCACTCTCCAATCTCTTATTTATCTTTTCAGCTGGCCAGGAATACGGAACTTGAAGCTTCAAATTCAACTGAATCCCTTGAATCAGATATATCCGAGCTGAATGAGACTATAGCTGCTCAGACCGCTCAAATTCAAGCTGTGCTCCAAGAAGTCAACATTCTCAAAGAATCTAATCACGCAAAAGAGTTTGAGCTTGCACGCAGCGCTCGTGATTACCTTGCTCTCCAACAGTCGATTGACAAGGCTGCATTGCTGAATAATGCCAATGGCGATGAACTTGAATATGCGCGTGAAGCGATTGAGCAAGGCCGTGAACGAATTCACGAACTTGAATCAAGAAACGAAGAACTTGAATCAAAAGTTGTAGAATTTGAAAGTCTTCTTTCTTCTGCTTCGCACAAGATTAATGAACTTACTGAGGAGCGAGATGAACTGTTGACACAAGTTGAAACCGGAAACGAGAAAGTTCAAGTATTGTCAAAATCGATTGAATCACTCCAAAACAACTTTGAAAAGGAAAAAAATGCCGCTATTACCACTTCAAATCTTGAGCTTGAGGAAAAAATTGGAAACCTTAACAAGGAGTTGGATAATTTGCGTGTCGCTCATGAACGGGAGGTTCAGTTTTCTGGACTGCTTCAACAATCAGGAGACGATTCTGCAAAACACGTTGAAGAAGTTAATGAATTGAATAACCGCATTAAAGAGCTTGAAAGTACGTTGGCTCAAACGCAAGACGACGCAAAGGTTGTTTTCGAAAAACAAACATCTCTAGAAGAACAAATCAAACAAACAGCATTGGAAAAAGTAAACGTTCAAGAACTGACTGAATCTTTAGAATCAATCAAGGCACAGAAAGACGAGATTATTGCACACCTCGAATCAGAAAAATCCGATTTGTCTGCCCAAATTCAAGACCTCCAATCCCAACACGAAGAAGCTACAGCATCTCTCGAAACCTTGCAAAAATCAATCGACATCACCACCTCCACAGCTGTTAACAGCGATGAAGACATCAAGCACGAAATCGAAGCCCTCAAGAGTCAGAACCAAGCAATCACAGATCGCAACGCACATATTGAACAAACACTTGCAACACTTACAGCCGACCTCACAGCCACCGAAACCCAGCTTGCTGAAGCACAGGTACAGTCATACGCACAAGTAGACACAATCGGCGTCCTCAACGCGAAAATCTCGACCCTCGAAGCAGAGCTCGACAATGCTCGCGAAAACCTTGTTCAAGTAAACAACTCACATGTACAGCTGATTGAAAGCCACGGGAACTTGCAAAGCTCGGTGGGCCATGCGGACGCGACTAGCAACAATCTTGCGCGCGAAGCGTTGAGCGCGGCTCAGAGCGAGCGCGACACGGCATTGCGCGAGCTGGAAAGCGTCAAAACGTGGCTGGACGATACACTCAACAAGCTGATGGTGCTACAGGAGGCGCATGATGATTTGAAAGAGCAGTTTAGCAACTCGACGAGCCATGTGGAGGTACTCGAGCAGAATGTTAGGAATGTTGGCGCGTTGCTGGCAGAGCAGGAAAAGAATGGCGAGATTTTGAGGGCACAACTGGCTTCGCTTCTTGCTGGCGCGCCGGTTGAAATTTTGGCAAATAAAAAGTTGGCGGTGGAGATGGAGCAAAGTGATGTTGACAAAATTCGTGCATATGAAAAGTTGGTTGCGGAGCTTGAGATTCAGTTGGTGGTTGCAAGTCGACGTGGACCTAGCAAGTCTTCAGTCACTTCACCGGTTGCGGCTGTGGGGCAATTACGGATTGTCAATGAGGATGAAGAGTAGCTTTTTTGTTTTTATTACTTCACGAACAATAAAAGATTTCACACGTAAGTTTTCAATACCAATAAAAAGAAAAAGAGTAGAAACGAAGATATAGAAACAAAGAGTATCAAAAAAGATTGCCAAAACAAAGAAAGGGTGCGAGAAAAGTCTGTGCTCAAAAAATTCCTGACAAATACAATGCAAACGTATCAAAAAGATTTTTGAATGCTTCTAGAACGGTGGCATCTTGGTTATTTTCGACGATTCCTTTTTGTACATTTTCCATGAGGCTGACCAACTTCCACCATTTGTCTGGAAGTTTCAACAGCTTTTTGGTGCGCGTGACAGCCACATACCATAAATTTAAATCATCGCCCCAGCCGTTCAAGCTGAATTGCATACGCAACTTTTTGAGATGTGTCAATTGTGTTGTTTCTCCAAACGTCGGTCTCTTTGTATCAGGCGGAATCTCCATCGTCTTAAGTTCGATGAAATCATCACACACTTCAACGTTATCAAATTCCAACCCTTTTGCTTGATGCGCTGTCGACAGAATTACATTTGCGTTTTCTACACTATGGCCCTTTTTCAATATGTCTTCTTCAAACTGTGTGATTACTGCGAGCAGGTCATCTTCGTAATGATCAATGAGCGAGAGAATCATGACCATTTCTGTCATTTCGCGGTCTTGCACGTCTTGCTCAAATTCTTGGAAATTTTCGTATTGCAAGAATTTCGCGTTTTTCGGCCGCTCGCCCTTATACAATCGGAATACATCACGCGCGTCATTGAGTTTTGTTTTGTAATCTATTGGGTTGCCGTTGATTGCGATTTTGATTGTCGCGGCTTGCGGAAGTGTAGGATCGACATTCACTCCTCCTTCTGCTTCCATCGTTTCTTTTCGAGTCTTTCGCTGCGCAAACTTTACCATTGCTTCGATTCCTTTCGAAATAAGCTGCACGCCACTTCGCGCAATGATTGTGTGTGGGTATGGAAGTTCTTGAAGAGAGTCGACAATTGTGCCGGGAATGGTATTTCCGCCAACAAGTACGTACGGGTTAAAATCCTTTGACTGTGGAGATTTTGATTTTATCCAAAGCAGTATGTTTGCAGTGTGGGCAACATTTACACCGAAGCGAAACGAACGCGTGAGATTAAAGTCAATAACTGGCGTATCTAATTTCGTGTGGATTTGTGCCAGCTCTTTTGGCCTTGCTCCACGAAAGTAGTATATTGATTGCGCGGGGTCGCCAACCATGAAAACATTCTTTAATGTTTCACTGTTTGACATTTTTACTGGCTGAGTAACAAACAAGTCGAGCTGGCAGGCTGTAGCATCTTGTGATTCGTCCATCAGAATTGTTGTGATGTTTACTGGAAAACGCATGAACCCGAGTTGCGCATACTTTAGATATGAGTCATGATTGATTGGAAAATTCCCTCCCCACATTTTCGCCCAGATTTCCAATGCAGTATCAACATAAAATGTACCTGGACTAAACCCAAGTCTTTGGTGTTTTAGTTTTGCGGGATAATATGTCAACCATTTATCACGAAGTTTTTCAGGTTTTTCTACTCCGCGGTACCATGATTCCAGTGTTTTGAAAATATAAAATAAAACTAGTTTTGCCAAGTTTTCTCTGGCTTTGGCTCTGGTTTTTGGGTCTGAGGAGAATAAATAAATAAAAATAAAATTTAAATAAAAAAAAAAGAGAACAAACCGCCTGCTGGTGGCTGCCAGTTGGTATCAATCCAAGCAAAGACGTGGCTTTTATACTGAGTTTCAATTGCGGTCTTTACAACAGCATCATCAACTGGCACAATTTTAAAATCGGGATGAGGCAAAGCCAGGTAACGAAGAGCGGCAGCATGCATTGTACGGCACACTACGCGTGAGCCCAAGTTGCGAAACCGAGATTCAGCATCACTCTGGGCAGCTTTATTGAACACTATATACAAGATTTGATGTCCACGATCGGCAAGTGCTTGGGCTAACAGACATAGAGTTGTTGTTTTTCCCGTCCCGGCACCAGCTACGATACGACAAACTTTACCAGTACCATACGATGGCAGCGAACGACCAAACGCAACAATCTGGTCTTGTTCAGGAGTTGGGGGCACAGTCAAGGGAAGCGAAATTCCAGAATCAATATGAACGATTGGTGCGAAATTGTTCTCTTCGACGATCGACGTAATATAAAGCGGACCAGGTGCTGAGGATGTATTGGTCTTTGGTGCGATGGTTGGCGAATCTACATCTATAATTTTCTTGTCTGATGCCATTCTGATTTTTGTCTTTTTTTTGGCAGTCTTTTTTTGGAGTGACAGATTTTTTGCTTTGCAAGGAGTTTTCGCGACAGTCTGTTTTTGCTTCTCTCCAACAAAGATAATATCGTGATCGCTACTGTCGTCAATGAAAATTATCGATGATTGTTTCGGCTTGGGCTTCGACTTTGGCATAGGAACGGCGGTGGCAGTGATACTTTGGGGGGGAACGGAAGTGGGAACTGAAGCTGATGCCGATTCGATAAGAAAATTGTCGTACACGAATATATCATCATCATCTACAAAGTATGAATCTTGGTCGGCTTTTGCAGCGCATTTGCGTTTCAGTGACATTTGTTGACTCCACTCTTTTCGAAAGGCATAAAAGTACATTTGAAAAAAAAAAAGGTGCCGGGAATGGTTTTTGTTAAACCCGTTTACGTCAACTGGAGCGCCGACATATGGGCTGTGTTTGCATGGACTGCAGGCTGGGCACTTGCCCACACTGTGCTCCACCGCGCGCTGATTGTCCCACTGGCTAATGCCTGGTTTCCTGTTCCAGTCAGCATTTCTTTGTCCTCAGCATCACACAAAGTCAGCTCAACAGCCACCACCGCTTCCCCGACCTCATCTACAAAGCTCAAGCAACGCAAAGGAAAATCTACTTCTGCACCGCCATCGCATTCCCATCAACCCGTTTCCGATGTTGATGTAAAAGCTATTACAAACATCAAAAAAAAATTCGTGAATTCGGCTTGGAAGTTTTGCGTTTACACGGCCCCTACCATTTTCGGTATCGTCGTCTTTCTTGAAGACGACTGGTGGATGAATCCAAAGGCATGGATGCTCGACATACCAGACCCCACGAGGTACCATCTTGTTAATTTTTTCTCCGACCCGCCTGTAAGTTGTTTAAATTAACATGTGACTAACCGTGTATTTTCAGCCACCTCATGAAGATATATTATTATATCGGTTTTGGAAACTACACCTATCAGACTTTGACGCTCATGAGCCACCCCAGGCAATCAGATTTCTGGGGTGTTGTTCTCCACCACTTTACAACTGTCGCCGTAATTTCTGCGAGTTATATTTGCGGATTCACGCGTATTGGAGTTATTATTCTGCTGTTACATGACTGCAGCGATCCTTTTATGGAATTCGCGAAATGCAATATGTATCTGAACCACCAAAAGGTTTTATTTTTTATTTTTTATTTTTTACTTGTATTTATTCAAATATTAGTACTAATATCCGTATTCGCACACATGCACACAGATTGCAGACAATATGTTTACGCTTTTTGCAATTGTTTTTATCGTGACACGTAATGTCTTGTTTCCCTATGTCATTTATTCTGCGCACGAAAATTCGATTTTGGAGGACGGAACTCGAATGCCCAGAGGCCATGGAGAATGGGGACTCTTTTGCCTTGGATGTCTGTGGATTCTTGCAATTTTGAATTTCTATTGGGGATACTTGGTAAATAACCAATATGATTCCAAAAAAACAAAGACTGAAAAAACACGACAGATTCTGAAAATTGCAGCGCAAACTTTTCTCAAGGGTGAAAATGCAAGCGATATTCGCGAAGAAGATTAAGTTTTTTAATTTTGAGAAAAAAGGGGAAAAGCAGTGCAACAATTTTTGCCAAATTGATTTTGATTTTTTCTTGAAACCAAAAACAATATGGCTGTGACGCCTGCCACGACTGGGGCAGTCGCCGATGCAGCGGCAGTGACTGCAATGGGGATGGGGATTGGGATAGGAGCTGGAGTGAATGCAGTCAGCGCGGGATCAGTGGCTGGATCGTATGTTGGCGGATCAGGGGAGGCAGCAATCAGCGAAGCAACAGCGGCAGCTAGCTGGGCAGCTGGGTCAGGAAACGGCGATAATAGCGCCGATGCCAAAGACAAAGACAGCAACCACCGCAACAGCAAAGACCGAGACTCAGTGGCGCTGTCTGTACGCAGCTTAAAGCGCGCATCGAACCCAAATCCTCAGAATCTTGGTGGGGGACAAGCAACTTCGCCGACACAACAATCTCCACCGCCGCCGATCCCCACATTAGCAGCGACAACAACATCAACATCAGCGGCAGCAACTGCAGCTGTATCAGTAACAGCAACCGCGTTCAACACGCCGCCCTCCACGCCTACATCGTCAATCGCCGCTTCCACTTCCGTTTCTACTTCGTTGGTGCATGCACAGCTGGCACAACATAAGTCGCCACGCGCGTCTCGTCCAGCCTCGTATGCATCTTCGTCCATATCTGTGTCTGTTTCTGTCACGCCGACTCCGACTCTCTCGTCACTGCAGCAGCAGCAACCGCAACAGATCCAGACCCTAACCCTACTGGCCCAGCACCAACAACAGACACAACAACTGACTAAAGAACAACAACAACAGCAACAGCAGCAGCAGCAGCAGCAGCAACAGCAGCAGCAACAGCAAGATGATATCAAACCATCGGCTCTGGAACTTTTGTTAACCAAGCAACTCAATTTGGGCACACTTGCCAACGATTCCGTCTCCGCAAGCCGCCCCCCGTCAGCCCATGCTGCGATGCTACTGCGTCCCCTTAATCCGACACCAGTTCTCACGCCGATGGCCCATAATTCGCGTGAGTCTCGACCACCAACTCCCTCTGGCAACTCAACCTCCTCAGCTTCTACTTCTACTTCAACCTCAATGTATGCGCAATCGAGCTCAAACTCTATCTCTACGTCTAGTGCTGTCGCTAATCAATCGATGGAATCTTCGGCTCCGCATTCTCCTCTACATATAGACGCTTTCTTTAATAAGCACCCTTCCCTGGGCCGTGCCACCCCAGTGCGCCAACTTTCAGTTGATCCTTTGCGCAGCCAATCCCAAAGTCTGTCTCAGTCTCTTGCAAACAGTACTCGCACATCTCTCGACTCGAATACAAATTCAAATACAAACCAATCATCTGTCGGTGTTCCGATGCAAACCCTGCCTGTGTCTCGTTTGTCACATGCCATTGCACCTTCGGTCTCTGTCTCTGTTGCGTCATCTTACTCAACAACGACACCAGTTCCCGAATCTTTTCCAATTAACTCTCTTGATTCATCATTAAGTCCTGTTGGCGACGCTAGTGCTAGTGGTATAATATTGTCTTCTTGATCTTCGCCTTAATTATTGAAAATTTTTACCAGATTTTCCTGACCCCACAACTGGAACTTCAATCCATGACTATGCCGTAGCTGGAGTTCAACAAATGCAACAACAGCCTACTGCATTAGAATCTCTTTTGTCCCCGTCAGTAATTTCTGCCGATAAGTCTGGAGGTGCTTTTGCAACATTTTTAGCATCAGCTGTTGTCGGAAACAATGTTACTGCTGTAAATCCGCCTTCAATTTTCAATAGTTACGAAATTGACCCCACAGCATCTGTGTTTGATCGTACATCTGTGGGAATTTCGGAAACAGAAGCTGTTACTACTGGTATTCAAAAAACTGACACATCAGGTACTGTTCAAATCATTGCCGCTGACTCTCATCTACCGAGCGTACCTTCTACAATCCTTAGCAATGGTGCAGATACATCAAGTTACGAAACATTTGGTATTATTCCGGCAGGATCTCTCGGTGCCAATTCACTCAAACTAGAGTTTGAACTACCCCCCAGAGGACTTCTTGACTTTTTGAATCCTCGCGATCCAATTCATACGCAAATTACTGCCTATATATCGATGAGACCAATTCGAAAATGCGGTTTTCTCTTTCGGCGGGACCTTCAGCATATGCGTTTGCCCCCCAACTCGTCAAACCATTCCGCTTTTTTTCCGTCTGTTCGACAAACAACTTCTACTATGTCAAATCAATCGGCTGCATCGAACTCAAGTACTAAAAAATTTGGCCTTGGTAGTATTAAAAATATTCTGCACTCCCGTTCTTCAAAAGGGCATTTGCATGTGACTAACCCAAGCCCTGAACCTACTTCTGCAAATTCTACGTCTGCGCCTTATTTCTCACACAGTCAGCAAAATTTGCAACAAACAGGGGTATTTTTAGACGCGCGCAGTCCGAGTATTGCTAGTACAACATCATTTCCTGGAAACGGTGGAGCTACAGAAGATGAAGACGATTGGGGTCTATATTACGTAGAAATTCGCGCACGATATATGTTTTTCTATCTTGTAATTCCTTCTCCTCCTTCGGTTTTACATCAGCAACATAGTTTTGCCTTGCCAGGATCAACTAATATCCAGCAAAGACAAGATAGCGATGGAACTGGTGGTGCACAGTACAGACGATCTTCAGTTACTAGTTCCAAAGATACATCAAACAATGCCAGACCAAACAGTCAAACAAGTGGTTCAAGTTTGAAAAACAATGTTAAAATGCCATTCAAGGTAAAAACAAAAATGAGTTAATTTTGATTGATTAATCCGTTGGTACAGTTTCAAGATTTTAGCACTCGGTCGAAAGCTGCTTTTCAAAATATTTTGTATAATCACAACGCTAAACGTCCGTCCAGTACTGATTTGAGATATAGAGCTGCGGCTTCGTCTCCAATTCCTCCATCCATTGCACAATCAGGTTCTAATGGTGGTGGCCAGAGCGGATATCAACCTCCAAACAACTTTTCTGATCGGAGAAACAGTCTGGAAAGTGCGAGAACTCTATGGAGTACTTTGACTCCTACTGATATCAAAAATGCACCTGTTAGTCTGTACTTTTATTAATGCATATGTAACAATATATAACCAATTTTAAAAATTTATTAGCGCGTTTTGGTACACTATATCCCACTGCATCTTGCGTCAGCGGAATACATCTTTCCGAAGTCAACTGCACAAGTTTTTCAGATGTTTGCCGAAACTTCGACCCAAGTTTCTTCATTTCCTTCGTATCTCTCGCTTTCGGTGCGTGTGGGTGTAAAGTCAGCGCTTGATACGAATCCGTATGGAATAGAAGAAAGACTGATGCTCGATATTGTGGACGAGCTCACTTGGGAGCCGCAACCAATCAATATTAACGAACGACCACTTACTCCAACTGATAGTGTCGGCAGTGCCTCATCTTCATTGACTGCCACACCCAAACCAAACCGGGTAGCAAAGAAGGCAGAACTGGACGATTGGGTGTTTGCCGTTCGCCATGCCTCTTTTTTGTCGTTTGATCCAAGTGTAAGCACATTTAATACGTGGGAACAGCAGCAACTGCAGGCAATGCGTCGAGTTGACACAAATTCAAGCAACGTGACGCCAAAAGCCTCAAGCAGCAGTATTGTTTCAATTTCTTTGGGCGGATTTCCTCGCAGTTTAACGCGAATGAGTTTCGGAAAAAGTGGTAACGGTGGTAGTGGAGCTGAGACTAAATCTTTGATTGGTGACCGCACAAGTCCAGTAATGGCCGCAGAAATTGGAAGCAGTGTCAGCGGCGGATCGCAGTGGTGGTCTGGAAAGCGCGACAGTGTGATCACAGTTGCAAATCCTTCGATTGGAGATAATTTCTATGGATCTTCACCGGCGTCGTATGAAGCACCATCTCATTCTCTAGGGAGCAAACTTTCAATTCCAAAAATCAAGACTAACAAGCAGCGAGCGAAATTGCCAACAAATGATGAATATTTACAAGCAAGTGGTGGAAGTAGCAGTAGCCCCTCATCCAATTCAGACCAGCTAAAAATCGGTTTATCTTCACCACGCCGCCAACGCGATGTTGAAAACGTAGCAAGCGCGCCAATCCTCAATCAAAAGCAACAAAAGCAAAGTCATTTGCGCGGTGGAAGTAGTGTCACGCTGAAAGAAAATACGTTGCCGCCGCCAATTGTAACATCAACGAGTGCTTATTCGTTCGCCGACCGTGCGCAGTCACACCCACAGTCTTCGGCATATGCAGCATCGCCGATTGATTCAACATCAGAAGATGTTGTGTCAGAAGGCCCGAAGATTATGCGTCCTCGGGCAGCCTCTCATAGTATTTCGAAAAGTCCTCCAACTGTTATTGTGACCAAGGCACCGCCAAACAATGCAGGCAGTGGCAGTGGTGATGGATCACGAATGAAAATGTTTTCGCTACTTAATTTGGCCTCGGCAGGGAAAAATGATGCCACGAAGGCGGCTGCTGCCGCTGCTGCGACTGTTGCCGCTGCTAGCATGAATGTGGCAACAAACGCTAGTACCTTTGCGGCAAAAGCAACTGGAGGAGAAACAAAAAGACTTCCGAAAGCAAGTGCACCAGTTGCAGTTAAGGGGGCAAAAGATGGATCAAAGTCTGCGTCTCACCACCGGACGTTGGGATTTGCAAGGAGTTGGAAAGCACAAAGCGGTCTCGCACGATCAGATACTGTCAAAAGCAAAAATTCGTCTGTGCGCAGAGTGCCAACATTAAATCGGGAAACAAAGCGGTTTAGTGGTGGAACAGTGTTGAGTGCTGTTGGTACTTACCGCAGCGGCCTGGAATGGACAGGAGATGTGCCGCTTATTTTGAGGAAGTGTATTAAATTGATTGAGGATATTGGTGAGTTTTGTTTTCTTTTTGTATTCAGATCCTTGTAACTAAATGCAGTTTGGTGAATTACAGGTTTGGAAGTTGAAGGCATTTATCGTGTTTCTGGTTCACAAAAAGTCGTCGACAAATTATCAAAGTTGTTTGATGAAGATCCAACAAAGGTACATTTATTTCCGCCACCAGAGACTCACATCCGTGCGTCAACTGCAGCTCATCCTGCGGCGGAAATCGGCGTTTTTCGTCGACTATCTGGAACAGATTCTGTTAGTTCACGCTCCAGTTTTGACGTCGAAGCGTTCACAACCCCACAGATATCGAAAGTAATTGAGCGTGGGAATTTGTATGGGCGTGGTCCAAGCGCGTCAGGAACTGAAATGCTACTAGGGCGGAGCTCGCCAGCTCGAGGAATTCAATATCCGATTTCTCCGCCGCCAACCAAACAACCGCAAGGAAAGAAACAAAGACGAGATGTTTTGCCAGATTCAATGAAAAGCAGTAATCTTTATGATAATGATGTGCATGTTGTCACCAATGTCGTCAAGGGTTATTTGCGGAAGAAGTCTGAACCGCTCACAACATCGGATTTATATTCCTCTTTTATTGCTGCAGCGTGTAAGTTTTAAAAATTTGTGCAAATATTTACCTAAAAGCTAAATCATTCTGCATTGAAACAGCAAAACCTGAGTGGAGAGATCGAATGATTGCAGTCCAAGATATTGTCCACAAACTCCCCAAAGAGAATTTCGAAACTCTTCGTTTCATATGCGAGCATCTGAATCGTGTTGCCTCTTTTTCCAGTGTCAACAAAATGACCACCAAAAATCTCAGTTTAATATTCGCAGCTAACTTATTTCGACCACAGGATGCCCGAATCCTTGTTGAGATGGGTTTGAATGCCGCTGTTGTGGAAATTATGATTGAGTATGCAGAATGGGTTTTCAGTGAGCCTGAGTACGAGAAAGATGAAGTAGATGCTGTAAGTGTCAGTTCAGAAGAGGACGATTTCACTATTCGAAAACCGTTTGGGCCAACTTCGCGAGATATTTTCAACGCTCCTTATGATACGCGTCCAGCTACTGACTCGATAGACGAGATTTTGGATCTTTTACAGCACAGTGACGGGCGAAGCAGTCGTTTTCCTGATGATTTTGACGATGGCAGCGAATTTGGAGGACGTAGAAGGAGCAGTAATGAACAGGATGGCAGTGAATTTGGCGGACGGGCACGCAGCAGCAATGAGCATAATGATAGCGATTTTGGCGGACGAACTCGCAGTAGTAATGATTATGATGCGGAATATGTCGAGAATATGTCTTTCAGTAATACAACTAGTGATGCTGCTGTTGAAGAAGCAGCAGTAATTATACCGGCGTTCAACGGCATTTTTTCTACAGATATATTATCTGGCGACCTTGGGGTTGAAAATGGTGGCTTACGAATACCTTCTAATGCTGCAGTCGCGAAAATGAGCGACGAAAAGAAACTACGACGGCAAGCTGTTATGTCAAGTGCAATTGAATCTGAGAGTCGGCCACCTTCGTCTTTGCACAGTTTCAGCGGCATGTTTCTGGAAAAGTTCCAGCTACATGAAGTTGGAGGTGGAGGTGGTTCAGATGATTCGTTTACTGTTGGTCTGTATAATCCCGAAGACAGTAATGTGGATATGGTATATGGAGGGACTTCATCACAGTTTGAGTCTTCATCGTCGCCGGTTTCTCCAGGGTTCTCATTGATTGGAACAGACTCGCGCAGGTCATCGCAGAGTCATGGCAGACATAGTGTGAGAAGAACTGAAAGTGTTGGTGGTGTATCTACTGGCAATGTTTGAACTGATTGAATCAGCATGCTTTTTTCTGTTTTGTTTTTTTGTTTTGGTGTTATGTTTTTCTCTCTTTTGGCCTGCTCTACACCCCTCTCTCCGTTTGTCCTTCTCACCTTTTCCTCTCTTGTCTTTCGCCCACACTCTTATCGCTCTGTTTTTTAAATTGATTCAGGTTGTATTTGTTGTTTTTGTTTTTAGTTGTTTGATTCTCATGATTTTTAATTCTATAAATGTCAAGGAAGGAAATATGTTGTTTGTTTAATTTTTATTATTATTATTTCAGTATTTGTGCACCATCGAAGCATTTTGTATTATTTGTGATAGGTGTGGTATCAGTTTTCGTCTTCATTGAAAATGACAGATTCACCAATATCAACCAAAGGCTTTGCCGAGCCACCATATTCAGTTGGCATGGAATTGCGAATGAGCCCGTCTTTATCATCAGATTCTAGTTCAGCGTAGAGAATTGAAGCAGAAGACAGCATAGTTAGTTTCTTTGCAGTTTCGGTAGACATGAGCAGTTTTATGGCGGCAAACAACCAGGCCATGACGTAAGGAACATTGACAAAGAACTTGCGCGACATTGTCTCGGGGTAATTTGCCGAAAAGAGAGCAATAGCTTGGTGAGAAGCGGCGCGCACTTTGGGATTTTGCTTGAAAAAGCTCACCCCTTTATAATCGTGAACCTGAATGGCTTGGAAAGGGTCTGGTCCCTCCCCATAATTAGGGACATGGATAGTAGCATTTGCAAGATTAAGCCTGTCAATAGTGCGTTCCATCAACGCAACACGCCAGCGCAGGAATTCGTCAATGTCGCCGAAGGCGCGATCGGTAGCCTCTGTATTTGCAGCAACAGCTCCGTATATGTTGAAGGTTGCGACTGGACTGCTGCCTCCACCGGTGACAAAGCCCAGCCCGCCAAATTTGCTGCGGCTGAAGGATGCGTTGACGAGTGCGCGCGGCTGGTAAGATTTGCGCCACTTGAGCGTCTCCAGCAATTGTGTTCTTGCTTTTGCCACATCATTAGCATTTGCACGAAGATACTTTTGAAGAATATTGTCCGAGGCGATAGTTGAAGAAATACTCAGCGTTACTCCGTAAACTTCATTATAGTCGGCCTCCGCCAGTATTTCTGGCAGCTGTGTTCTGAGCTCATCTAATCCAGTTGATGTTTTGACAGTCATTGATATTCGTTTTGATTGGTCAAAAAATCTTGAACAGAACAATTTTATTATCAGTTTTGTTTTCACGCAGTAGTTGGTTTGAGAGTCAATGGAGTCGATCCTTCTGGGAACGGAACTCCAAGCTCCAACAACTTTGCAAAAGCGGCAGAAAAATCTTTGAAGAACAGGTTCTCGTCTTTGGCATATTTATATGTCTGAAGATAGAAAGTGCGGTCATTGTAGAAGGCCATGTCTCCAGGAAGCATCATAAGGTCGCCGGTGGCCTTGTCGGCAAACTGCTTTGGTCCATCCCACTTGCGCTCAACCCATTTTTCTTCAAGAAGACGTTTGTAGTAATCGTTCGAGAAAGTCGTCTATAAAAGAAACTCATAAACAGGAAAACAAGAATAAAACCAAAAAAACCTACAGGAGCCCTCGTCCATGGTCCATCATATCCAGATCTGTCGGTGTGGCAACGACCAACAGCATGGGCGCCAGCCAAAGCAGTAATTTCCTGGTCATTAAAGCCCATCTTGTAGAAAATATCGCGAATATGTTTTTGACCTTGAGCTGCGTCTGGAAGGCGACCTTCAGGTGGAGAAGCAGCAGCTGAAACAGCATCAACACGCCCGGGACGCCATGGAACAATCGGTCCACCCATCTCCTGCACAGCCGTTACTCCTGCAAGTGTCCACAAATCTCCATATGAGATTTGTGGGAACTTTTTCTTAATTGGCTCCAAAATGTTTCTGTTGCCTCAGTTAATATGAAGACCAAAATAATAATAAAATAAGATTAATGCTTAATACCTAGCAACTGCAAGGCCAGCGTTAGCGCCGTGGGAAGCTTCAGCGTCGAAGCGCATTGTAGCACCATTCGATCCACCAGTATTCGTGTTTTTATCATAAGTACCCGAAGCATGCCAAGCCAGGCGAATCAAAACCGGGCCATAAGAACCATCATCGTAGTCGTCATTGTCTTTTTTTTGCGTTTTTACAAATGAACACGCATTCACAAATAGACTAACTTAAAGAGAACATACCCAAGATTGAAGCGATAGCATTGTAAACTTCTTGGTAGTCAAGGGGCTTTGACGGGGTGGACAAGGTCACCTAAAACAGTATTGATCTCATTCAGTAGGCAATTTGTGGGGAAAAACTGAAGAGACTGAAAACAAAGCAGACGTGTGGGAATCAAATGATCCACAAAATTATATTTGAGGGATACGAATATTAAAAAAGAAAATAGTATAATATAAGGCAATAAACCTGTTTGAGATCGCTTCCTTGGTAATAGTAGGCTCCAGCACCGACAGCGCCAATCAGAAGCGGGAGAGCCCAAGAGGCTGACGATGACGCCTTCTTCTCGCCACTTGCAGTGGAGAATCCACGACGCATTGCGCCGCCGCCGCGTACAAAAACCCCACGGGCAGCATTCAGTGCCAAGCGCTGTGCAAACATTTTTGTTTTTCTGAGTTTTTTTCTCCTCTGTCCAATCAATTTGAAATCCTTCAGCGAAAACATACAAATATTATAGTGAAAATCTGTTCTGAAGATATTATTTGCTTTTTGCACAGAATTGCAACAGACCCCATGACTTTTGGAGAACTTAGTATTTCTGGACAAAGTATCATTTGATAATTGCAATATGCTTTGTACTCGAGGATGGGGAGTGGTTGGTCAGAAACCTAGGGCTTCACTACTCTGCCTTATTGGTGTGAATGGCCTTTTGGAAATTTTTTTCAGTCAAAGAAACATTCAGAGTCAAGTTTCTTGACTGCCAGGCTTCCTTTTCCACTTCTTCATCAGTGACCATTACACAATACCTGGGCCACACTCAGTTTGGATAATGGATGGTGCTTATATTCATTGCAACCCATCAATCATTTATTTTTTACACTCTCTAGGCTTAGTTCCATTGTTTCTTCTTGCCTATTGTCCATTTTTTAACCCAATTGAAATATTTTTTGGAATAGTGAAAAAACAGACAGTTCATGAATATGGAAAAACTTTCTTACCATTGCAAATTCTATCTTGGAAGAATTTATGGACTATTCTTTTGCAACAATGTTTGGAAAATGTGGTTATACATCTGGCTGATTTGATGCAGCAGTGGGACTTCAAGTTAATGTTGATGATATGTGTGGTTTTGATGCACATTTGGAAGAATTATGAATGTTTTTCTGGAGATATTGCAAATAAAGATTTGATTGAACATACTTTTTTTTTTTTTTTTAAATTCTTTTAAAAAGGGAAGCTGGAAGAAAGAAAGGGAAAGAAGATTATTAAGTATGATCAATGTCATCTTGGTCTTCAATCTGGTTTCTGATTCTTGCTCCAATTGCATCAATACATGGATTCAATGTTGCATGGAAATTTCTGAGAGTTTCTAGTGACAAATGTTGTAATTGATTGTAGCATCCCCATGCACTTCAACCTCCTCATATGATTGCTTCAGAATATTAATACTACCTTTGACCACCTTCAAGTCAGCCAATGTTTGGCTATTATTGTTGATTGCAACTTGATTTGTTTGAGTTACCAAATGAAGTTGAAGTGTTTCTTCAATTGGTGCTAATCTAAAAAGATGTATCAACTCAACAGAAGACAATGCTTGTACCCTTATTTCCACAAAATAGGCCTCTCCTTCAAGAATCCAGTTGCTCCATTACCTCCAAGATATATTGCGTGCAGTGTAGATTTGGCCATGAATTTTCTTGAGTTGAGCAACCATGGCATTATGCTTGGTTTTGTTGACCTTCTAGTAAGTTTATCAAAAGCTTGATAGTAGACTTTGAGTTTCAGAGTTTTTTTGATTTGCCATGTGTAACAAGGGGTTTTAGAGATGATAATTTTATTGATTTGTTGTGACTATTTCAAAAACAAAACCAACAGTTTTATACATTTTCCAGTGTCTTGGTGGCACCTTAGTTTGATTAATTACCTGGCATCTTAGCTAAGTGGCAAATGCTCTATTTGTCACTTGTGGTGATACCAGTAGTATCTTTAACCAAGATCCTGGCAGGTGGCAATAATTTTTCCATTTTTCCTTGCAAATTTTCAAAGTTAGAGCACTTAGAAAAACTTGCCTATCAATCCATCACTTGTGAAACATACAACATGTTGGC